>WSZQ02091806.1:0-13343 GCA_019419845.2 Weissflogia rhopalogaster | reverse complement strand
CTTGGTTGTGATATCCCACTTTTGATATAAGTTCCTATACATTCACTTATTGTAATAAGTGATTGTATATAGACTTTATATATTATATAGACTTTTTCCCATTTTTAGAAATAACACTTATTTTATTATATTTTATTTGTTTTCAGTGCACTTCTTCGCAAATCTCATCTGACACTCAACACCAATTTTTAGCGAAATAGTTTTGGCATCGCGAATTTCGGCCGGTCAAACAAATCGCAAATATGGAAGCACATACACATCGACAAAGCCATCCCACCCACCGAACGCACGCACACGTCGCGAAAAAATCAGATGTTTCGGACCGTGTGTAACGAGATAGAGGTATAATGCACATTTCATTCGACGCAAAACAAATACACAAATATTTAGGCAGCTCGTTTTCGTTGTCCGCCATTTGCGTGGCGGTTGTGTTTGCGTCGAAAACATTTGTAATATGATAATAAATAAAATAAATAACGCTTTTTTGCGCAGTTCTCCTGCGCGTTTGCATCACCCCAGTATGCTGGCATTTGCTTTGATTTTTGCGAATTTAAATTTATTTTTTACTATTTTTATGGATATACGCGTGTGGAAGTCACCTCTGAGGGTTGGAAGGATGTGTTGTTAATTCTTGTGACATCTCGTGGCGAAGGACGGAAACGTATGAGGGTTTAAAAAGGAGAAGAAACCATCGTCACAGTGAGGTGGTGCGTAATAGAAAGGGGTGAAACCACCCACTTTCACCCTTCCAACGCCACTCCCACCACCCACTGAAGAGCATGAGGAGAGAATGGTAAACCAAAAATCTACAATAATGCTTTATATATTTAAATATTTGCTGCTTTTAGTAATATTGCTTATTAAAAATCACGCTTTACCCTCAAATCCTTTCCATTAATTGCTGTAGTGATTACAAACGCTTAAATAAATTTGCTTTTTGTTCTGCTGTGTTGCTTTCGTTGTGCTTAATAATTAATTTCATTTCTGAATATATTTTTTATGTTTGCTTATATATTATTATGTAAACCTTCCACAAAACTCCTGCTTTTATGCTTTTTTAATAAAATGTTACCACTTTTCCCAAACCATGCTTTTAGTTGTCGGGCTTTTGTTGCTTATTTTATTGTATATTATTGATGAAAAGGTAAGATGCTTTTATTTGATAGTTTTTTAATATAGTATAATGGGAACGATGATGAATTGAAGGATACATTATTATTACTGAAGCATATTGCTATTATTTGAGACTTTTATATGTTGGCGTGCATAATCCAGGATGAACATTTGCGCGGGAATGTGCAATTCTAGGATGTGCAATCAATGATGGGCCACATGGGACGCATTCCTTGATAAGCTTTCATGTAAAATGTCCCTCACTATTATTATTATTAATATTGCAGAGAGATAGAGGATTTGTATCTTATTTTATGGGTTTTATTCTGGAATGGTCCAAATTAAGCTGTAATAAGAATATGAAAACATTTCAGGCACATTTTTAAGTTATAATTTTTCTTATTTCTCACAAATAATTTTACTTAATGTCGCATTTCACAAACACATTAAAGCCTATTTTAAAATTTAATATATTTTTATGCCTTTATCACAAATCATTTTTTTATTGTGTGTATTGTTTCAACTTGAGAGACTGGCTGTTTTATTTATTTATTCTCTTTATAATGGATTCAATTGACGCAGTTGGTTTTTGAATAATGTTGAATAATTTAGCATAGGAAAGAAACCCTTATAATTCAGTTTTAATTCACTATTAATTCATGTTTATCAGGTACCTGATGTACCTGCTGATGCCTTATGACTGTTCGCAAATAAATTTATATATTGTAAAACGGTGAATTAAAAGTGTTTCTTTTCTGTGGCAAAAGATAAACATCCGTTATTTCTTCGTAGTGTCATAGAGACCATCTGGCCTAGCAGGAAAATTTTTTAGTGATACTCATATTGCTGGTTTTCTATATATTCCATTTTTGATTTTTTGTTTGATTTTTCCGAATAACAACTACAAGACCATTAGTCATATTCAATTCTTTTTCATATTAGGGACTAATACTATCGATAACAAGAAGAATTAATTTTTCTAGTCATCCACCTGGAATGGAGCTCGGGGTCAGCAGGGCCTTTTTTGTCAAAATTTGTCAAGAATGATAACACCAAAATTTATGATAGGCACAAAAGAAGCAAAATTCCTATCATAATACAAAACTTCGCCCACCTGGGCAGCCTAGTGGTAGCATCTCCGCTTACCACGTAGGAGTACGATTCCCCGAGGTGGGCAATTCACCCGGTGAATATTATTCAACTTACCACAAACACTTACAACACTAAAACATTCAACACCCAACATTCAACACTCAACATTCTACACACAACTACTACTACACAACAAAAACAACACAAATTGTAAACACAAAATTGTAAACATGCAAAATGTATGTACAAAGACTGCGGAAAATCCTTAGGGTTGATAGCCATTAAAATATATACATTACTATTAAAAAACTTCACTTTTTGTCGTTAAATTGGGCAACTCGTTTAATTTTAGTGGTAGAATCAGCGGTTCTCGTTTTTTTAAAGTTCATTTGTAGGTGCCCGTTGAAATTCGTCTTTAGTACGCCTCGATGTTGCGTTGAAGTAATGGAGAATAGACGAGTATCCCTAGTAGAACCTCCCGTTGAGACGTCGGTCATATATGTGCCAGGTTTCTGTTTTTCTTCTTACGGACCGTAGACCCAAAGTTGTATCGATCAATATAAACTTCATATCTTAATAGCATGTTATAATACAGGGGCAAGCATCCATGTGCATCCACGTACAAGAAAAAATAGAATTTTTTATCAAGCCGAAACGCCCCAAGTGTCCCCGTTGATTTAGACTTATTAGTGTCCCTTTGAGTTTAACTAAACATAAACGTATTTTCGAATTCTTCGCGGGGCGCACCAATATACAGGTTGCTCATCCCTGAGATAAAAGAAACGATTATAGACAAAATTAAATAATAAACGAGATATATCCAAAAAATCATTTAAACCTAATACATTCCTGGATTTATGTATTAAAGGTTGATGTTTTGCTAATTTTGAATTTAGGAAGCTCCAAAACAAATTGTCTAAAGTATTAAACTATTCTCTTTCTGCCAAATTTGACACTAAACAAAACACCGCCAAAAATAATGATTCCAACAGAAGATAATTTCCTGTCATGATAAAAGACAGCAAGTAGCACAGGCTATTATTAAACTAGCGGTGCATATCACAGTTCACGTTGGCAAAGCTCGTGCGCCAGCGTCAAACAAAATGGGTTCAATTAGTCTAAAAAGCTCAACCGACCTCACCCTCACCCAAGCCGCCCTTGGCCGCCCCTTCCAGTTCGACGAATATGGGCTCGGTTTCTTATATCCGCAAATTACTGTTTGAACAGAAAAGGGCAAACGTATCGTTTATAACTGTCGGTCGGTGGGTTACAGGACCATCTATCAGCGCCGCCAATGTACTGATAACGCATCGCGCATAGTCTTACCGAACGTCCTGTAGTGCGAAATTATCGCGCGCAAATAGGTTTCGCGCAGAAAGGAGGCGGCCGGCACAACGCAGGAAAACGGGGGCAACACTAATTAGAAACGGACAGCTCAAAAGCGCGCCGGAACTCGGCTTGTGTGCGCTGCCACCGCCGCCACTGCCGCCGCCAACTTGCGCTACGCCAGTTGTATGTGTATTTGGATGTGTGTGAATGCGTGGGTGTGCAAAGCAGTGGCGGATATGCACGGCGGAGACTATGTGCACAGCCATTTTGTTTTTCGCATGTTTTCCGACTATTCCCCTTGTATAGACTCTCGTGTACGCCACCCCCTAGGCTAGATATGTCGAGCTAGGCCTAGTCGCCGCGGATATCCGGATGTTGGATTTTAAAATGCAATTGTATTGTTTTTTCGTAATTGTTTTCACAAGTAATATATTTGAATGGCATTAATTGCAATATTAATTCTTTGAAATGAAAAAATATTTATTTAAGCGCTAATAATATCAATTATAATAAGTTTGTACAACTTTAAGTTCAAGGAGACTCAAATTGCCGAAAACAAATAGACTCCCTAAGTGAGAAGAGTCTACCCATTGAATTATTTCTTTCTTATCACAGAAAACTCTCTCAAGTGTATTCATAATTTAACAAACAAGTATGGCTAAAGAGTTGATGAGGTGTCGTGAGATAAGAAGTCACACTCACAGTAACGAAATGACTTGTTTCTACTCGCCTAATCGCTGATCGTGCATAGACCAGTGGTGAATCTTTCTTCCATAATTATTCGGGGTTACCTTGTGTAAATGTGTTTCCCCTTGGATAGGTTGCTACCCCGGACCTAGGTGAACAATACTTCTTTACTGACAACCAGAGATATTAATATGTTTATCGAAGCGAGTATAGGTGATATTCTCAATGCCAGGATCTGAACATAGTTGGGAGGGGTATGAGGTCTGACCAAATGGTCTAGAAAGATGTTCATAGTCATGTCATCTAAAATTCTAAAGCACAGGACGTGCTTTGGTATAGCCTATCATATAAGTAATGGCACCCACCAGGATTTTTCCAAATATATCTATTCGTATTCGTAGTTATTTCCATGTTATACGGGAGTTGAGTTGGACATGTACTCATATCGTCTATGAATACCTCAAATACATTCTCTCTCTCTCTTTGTTTGGCATCAGCAGGTTTTTTAAGACCTGTAGGGTCCGGTGTTGAGCATGAGTCAGCCCCAATTTGATGTGCCCATTTTACTATGCGATTTAGCGACATTCATTCGAGGTGTTCCCGCTATAATCTTCTGCAATAACTTGTCCATCCCACAGCGTCATCGATGTTAAGTTTCTCTCTGAAGTTTCAACTTCTACTTATTTGTTTCGTTTTTTTTGTATATTCATACTTGCTTTTGCAATGTTAAAATCAACCTGATTGATGTTATACATATGCACATTTTATTAGATTACTGAGTTAAAGACCAAGAAACGTAATGTCTTGGAATACGTGCCTGGTAACTTTTGAACTTTAAAAGGTCCCAAAGGTACTACAAGGGTGCTTTGGAGTCAATGCCAACACTCAAAGTATGAGTAAATGATTGGCCAATTTTAAAATTTCCTACACTGAGGTTCCTTTAATAATCGTTCTATTGCACGCGGTCCCCGCATTATTGCGGTAGAGATAATGGTAATAGATGAGGATCTATATACCCCAAATCATATAGACGAAGGATATTCTGAGGGATTACCCCACAACATGAATATATTTGTAAATGCCCAGAACGTCTTTATGAAATTATGTCCGCGCGAGTTGTAAATCTGCAGAGATGGTTTTTCTATACCTGTTGTATAATATGCACATTTCAGTATCGATTGTACTTTCTAGAGCTGATGCTGGTTAGAAACTTTATTTCACACCAGCTTAATCTTGCTGCTCCGTGGTTGCGGTGTTTAAATATTCCTAACATGGATTTGACGCGAACATATATAAACATTCGATTTCGAAATCGCTTTAGACCTGTGGACCCTTATTAGGGAACCCCTGCTCGAAACGGATAGGCGACTTCGAAATAGTGCTTCTATACCTATCTGACGATTAACTTAAAAGGAGATGAAGCAACTCGAAAATCAACCTACCTCCTTTTAACACATGAGTCAGACAAAGGAAATCGCCGCGACGTCGGCAGTCGCACGGTCGCCTAAGAAGGTCATAAAGATATAAAGTGTCTTGAGTGTTTTTCATGTGTACAAATAATTAGGTGGAGAAATTACCAGAGTGAAGAGTACCAGTGGTATCAAAAGCATTATTTTCGGAATAAAAGTATGTACAAATCGTGTAAGAACAGTGAAATAAGTGAAGAATCAGATTAATAAGGGTAGAAGCAGATGTTTCAATGTCGTAATGTTTCGAAATATTTTATATGCGTGATTTAAGAAGCACACACATTTGGAGCGCACGCATGCAAGATTTTATTGCCTTGCCTTGTCTGGCCAATTTGAATAGAATGGTATGCAGCAACACGAACTATTTCTATGTAATAAAGCGCCTAAGAACAACGCCTGAGAAGTCAAAGTCGGAAATTAAAAATTGTGATATGATACTTGAAACCCGATTATCTTGAAATCCACATATCTGAAGGACCAAGAATAGATCTTGACAATCAATATTTACAGAACTTTTACATTTGGTTGTCTCGTTTCCACCAGTATTAGTACTATCAAGCAAATTTTTTCAATAATGTTTCAAGTTGTGATAAAATATTCGCAAACGCCATCTACATATTTTTTTTTTGTTTGAGTTTAGCGAGCATCGACTACTATGGTCACTAGCTCTATTCAATTCATTTTCGATGCGATTAGTCATATTAGAGGCTAATGCCATTGATAAGAAGAAGAATTCACATTACTATGCATCCCCATCGAGAATCGAACCCGGGACCTCGTGGTCAGTAGCCATAGACCAGACCACTGCGCCACTTGGCTGGACAACCATCTATATTTTAAAAATGAAATCATGAAGAAAAAAAAATTATAAATTCGCAAAATTTAAACATACTTTGTCATTGATCGTATAAGAACAAAAAAAATAAGGCGTCTATATTTATTGTAAACCTTCTACTTTTTAACAGTTCACCACGAGCAGCATCGACGATCTAATTAAAAATCGAGTATTTTGTAGTAGTGCGCAATTAAGTAGTCATGACAACCGTAAAAAGCACTACTACTCGCACATTATCCCATTTGTTCGGTGACACCTAATGCTAATGCTCGCCGACCCCGAGGCGTCGACGAATAAACGAAACTTCTTGTGAATATTTCACAGCGGCGCGCTGATTAACGATTTATCGGTACTCTTTTACGACGTTAATAATGCAGCGAATGCGCGCGCGTTGCGCATTTTGCACCTGATGCACCCGTCCGTTTATAAATTGCGCGGCCGGTTCGCAGACGATGCGAATCCATGTAGACAACGCGTCGAGAGCGCGGTAAGGACCTGCACGTATGCACACGTGCAACACGAGAACGCCGGCATTTTGTAATTAAAGTTACGTCCAATTGATTTTCTCTCTTTTATGTACATCGCGTCGCCGGACAGCTACGTGCTACAATGTACATGCTGTCGTTACAGTTTGTCGACAATGTCTACAGGTTGAAAACTGAAAATTTGCATTAAAATTAATTAGCTTAAAGGCGAAATGCAAATCGACAAGGTTTTACTCCCAGCTTTTACGATTATGATTTATTAAATTTCTTTGCAAATATTATCCAGATATCCCTATTAATATATTAAGGTACGCCGAATAATTATAAATTTACACTTGTGGTTATATTTGTTAAGAATATGGAGCCATCTGTATACAAATACCTTCAATATGAAAATAATATTAGCAGAACGAAATTTTTAAATTCGTGTTACGATCTTTGAGCAAGAAAACGTTTTAATGGTGAAACTAATACTCATCAAGTCTTAAAAAATTTAGAGTGTGTGGTATAAATATTTGAAAAGAATTATAAAATTAGACGTTGGGAAATTCGTATTACAGGAATAGTTTTTTTTCCGAATAGAGACTATAATTAAATTTCGTTGTGGGTCCCGCTTTTCCGCGAGATTTCGAGCTTTCTATGTGACATCGGTCCGAAGTCCGACGTTATTGCCGGATTTCGGACTTATACAAATTTACAGCTATTAATCGAAGCCCTGCTTCAGCGTTGTTATTGCCTCAAAATAGCAATGCGCATGTGTGCAAACCGGAAAAAGCTCGAAATTTCGACGCGGTAAGAGCATGCATTCATAGACAATTTTTTGCTGCATTGTTCGCCGCCTTTCGGGTAATAAATAATAAAACTCTTTAAATAGGCAACACCGGCGCCGCCAGCGGTGATCGTAATAATGGCCCCAGCAGCGCTTTGGGCGAAAAGCTCAATTGTTCTTCTTAATTATTATGCGTTCGCGTCGCATGTGCGGTAATTATCGCAGAAATTTTGCACTATGCAGCATAATTTGACGGTTTTTCTTGGCGATAATGTGATTAAATGAGCTAATGTCACGTTGCGCGTAATTTGGCGCGCAGTGCGGCGGCCATTTGAAGCTCGGCCATGTGGCCACGTGGTGTGAGGAGGGTGGCTCAGGCCGTCGTTGGGTATTCGGGAGGGCCATGTATTTTTAAAGCGCTCTGGATCAGAAGAGAGAGCTTTTTAAGCCCAGACACGGCTTGGCACAGCGGGGAGCGCGTTCGTCGACCGCCATATCCCCACCATGTGGCAACACCAGCCGACAGCGCAAGCTTTTGTTGGAAAGTTCTCTGGAAAGGGCGCGTGGGTAAGAGGGAAAAAAGCACGATGGTAGGGGGTTGTTTGAAGGTGGCCCGCCCCGTCGGGCGGTGCGCTGCGATTGGCCACCGCCGGCAAAAGGCGGCAAAAAGTGCACGTGCTAAGGAGTAGGATGCGCACCGCTTGCAGAAGGGTAGCGTGTGGAGGGGCGGGCGCATTAACCCCACCCAATCAGCAGTCGCTCTCCATGCTCGTTTATGGCACAATGCCCGGAGAAGAGTGCGAAGAGTGCGAACGAGTTGAAAGGCGCCGAGAGAGAGGGCGTGAGGTTTTGCAAGACCGGTTCGACCGGTTTCAGGGGTAGCACAGGGGACGCGCAGACACGCAATAACGGGGCAACGCGCGCACAGCGAGAAAGAGGGCTGACTCGTTTTGCATTTGCGCCGTCGCTGCTTACATTCGGCCCTCTCGACGTGCTTCGCAACCCCACCGCAAAGCACCACATTGACACATACACGTACAAGCGCACACAACCATCTACGCACATACAGGGCAACGTATAAAGTTTCCATCTCACAGTTGCGTCCTCACACTCTTGAAATTTGCAAAATTTCCAAAGAGTGTGAGAGGCACGCATTCACGTGTTTATGTGACGTTAAAGGGGGTTTGCGAACGGACAAGAGGGGACTTGAAGCCCCCGAAAAACGAGCTTCGAAGCGAGAAGGAAGCAACATGGCCGAAACCGAAGCTCGGGTGTCATTAATGCCGAACGATCAAGCTTAGGATAACGTAGAAAAGGAGGAATGAGGAGGCAGTGGCCATACAGTGGCAGGCATAAAATATGTAAATCGGGGAAATCTACAAGCGGGGGTGGTGGGAAGTGTGGGTGGTGGGAAGATTTTTGGAGAGCACTGGAACGGGAAGGTCCACAAATGATCTTGAGACGAAATTACTGCCAGCCGGGAGTGTGTGTGTGCACCCGGTGTTTGGGCACTTGGGATCAGACCGTAATTTATCGACCTCTTTTTCCCCGAAAAACACACAGAGGCCTGCTGGCCCAGGCCAAAAGGGAAAAACCATTCCACTTTTAGTCATTAAAGGGACTTAGCGGCCGGTGATTTAGGTAGAATGACGCTATAACTTTGCGCTAGACCCTTGGCGGTGGCAATTTCTACTTTTCCACCTACAATATCCGGGCTTTATTCCAGAAAAAACACAAAAACGGATACGCTGCCACCGCGTTCCGAAAGTTTTAAGTATCGGCTGAACGAAGCTCAGCCATTAAAAGTTACAATCCGAATCCAATTTGCACCCGAGAACGCAAATAGTTCCAACTCCGGCTCCGGTTGTAATTTAATCTTTATATCTTAGCATTGGGTAGCTTTTGTGCCTGCGAAAAAGGATCCCATTGGGTTTGGGTGCGCTTTTGTTCGCTTCGGGTTTCAAGTCATAAATATAAAGTAAAACGACGAAAAACTGCAAAAGCTCGCTTCATAAATTCGCATTAAAGCAGATAAGGTTCTTTCTCTTGGCCGCACACATCCGTTGTTTTCTCTACGCGACACGTCGTTGTGCAAAAACCTCCTGAAACTTTTCCCAACCCATATCTCGTCCGGCCACCCCACTTGCGCGTCCATTTGCACAAACCCAAACCACCATCGAGTTGTCCCCGGGGCACGCAACGAGTAGAAAGACGCACCCTGTGGGTGGACGATGAGAAATGAGTCGTGAGCTGTCGCGAGAGTTGGCAAAAGCGCGCCTGAGAGAGCGGAAAAGGCAGCCAGCGAGATGAAAAACGAACATGGCGAAACCATCACCCATGGACTGTGTGCGTGAGTGTATATATTCTAAGCGAGAATAAGGGTGGGCCTCACCTCACTTATGTAGCTGTATGCGTATGTATGTGTAAAGTGGGCGGTTGGGTGCTCAAGAGCAGGCGCCCGTGGAGGCGGAGAGGCGCCACAGAGAAAAACTTTAATTTCGCTCTGCGAAGCTTGTAAAATATTGCTTTAATCTCTGCCGGAGGAACGTGAAAAATAACATGTCTCCTCGCCTTAGCTGAATTTAAATTACTTGCATAATCCGGCTAAAAGATGAATAAAAATCCCTCGGGAAAGAGAGCGAAGTGAGGCGGCAGCGGCGTTGCGCAAAAAAGTGCGGATGGAGGCAGCGGACGTTTCGCCCGCATAAAACAGATTAATGCGCGAAGCGTTCGCTTTTATGTCATTGCCGCTCCTTGCCGGACACGACGACGGCTGCCTTGCAGAAAATAAAATGGGCATTTTCATTACTGTCACGGCGCGCCATATTTCTTTGTATTCAAGCGTGTATAATCTGAAAGAAAATACGTTTTGGAGGCACACAATTTCTGTTTCGTGTCATCAAGGAAATTGCAATTTTCCTGTGAATACGTTTTCATAATTTTATGTTAAAATATGATCTTTAAGAAGATATTACGATATGTTTCTATATTATTTTCATTTCCATCTTATATTTTATATATTAAGAAGTTTTATATATTAAGAAGACGTCACATACATGAGTATTGCAGCGGCCAACATCCCAACATCCGTTTCCACATTTCTATTGTATATAACATTTCTTCCATTCCGCTCTGTTTTTCGCTCTATTTCTTGCTTCTCTTTCTTGACATCCCTTTCTTTTAATTAACTCAGTAATTTTGTTTTCCCATGTTTTCCATGGCCTGCCTCTGGGTCTCTTTCCTTGTGTTCTCGCTTCTTTTTGTTTGATAGTTGCTGTTCATTCTAACCATATGGCCCCACCAAGCTAGTGGCCTCTCTTCAATAAATCTCTCAAGATTATCTACTTCTAATTCTTGTCTTATCACCTCACTTCTTATTCTGTCTAATTTAGTTACTCCATACACTCCTCTCAGGCATTTCATCTCTGTTGCTCTTACTCGGCTTAACACTCTTTGGTTACAGTTTCATGTGAAACATACTTTTACTTCTGTTAAACGATATGTAGAAGTTTAATTATACAAAATTTTGTGCAAATGTTATTTATTTCAATGTTCACGAATTATCTGCTCTGACGAGGAACTATGATGTTA
Source organism: Weissflogia rhopalogaster (assembly GCA_019419845.2). NCBI lineage: Eukaryota > Metazoa > Arthropoda > Insecta > Coleoptera > Staphylinidae > Weissflogia > Weissflogia rhopalogaster. The sequence continues at coordinate 1,973 of WSZQ02091806.1, read as the reverse complement.
TGGCAGTAAGATTTCAGGAATATGTCTTTCTTTTTTATTTTGATTTGATAATAGTACCTATGAGACTTAGGAATAATAATTGAAAGACCGACTCAAACGCATTTCTCGTAGTTCTGATTATTTAGTCGGATAGTCCAATAAGAACAGAACCTTCCCGGTTAACAAAAAACTGTTATCAAAACTGCTACTTATTTTTCGTCTTGGTAATCGTTGCGTGCCTCTTCGACATCTGAATAGATTGTACATATGGTACCCGGCAAGAGTTTGCATGCAGGGTCCTTTTGGAAGTATGTCCGAAGGACAAGGAATGTTTCTCCTCTTCAAAATGCATAGTGTTGCGCACCGAATTATTTTGAAAGACTAATGTTGTCTGGTACATGTGTGTATGTAACTTACGCACTGGGTCGTTTTAGAAGCACAACGTACTAGTTTATTGAGCCAGACCATACTGCTTGGTGGCATAAATCGTAATTTTACAAATATATGAAAACTTAAAACTAACAGAATAGCCTTCTAACAAGTATTATACCATGTATATTCTCGTATTGTCGTTCTATCTCCTCCTGAGTGTTACGAGAAATCTGTTCTTATTTGGAGATATATCCCTGGCAATTCTGAGAATAGGAGTCTATTACGATCGAGGATTGTGAGTAAAAATTAACTCACTTGGCTTAGCGTGACTATAGGCAAAAAGGCAAAGCAGAAAAATAGAATATATTTCTAAGTGCAAGATATAAGAATTTATTTAGACACACCAAAATTTTCTGGACATTTCTGCTAACGAACTGCTTTTTTCAGTTGGCTGAACCCTTTTTATAGTGCCTATTTTGCATAGGATTGCTCAATTTTACTAAGTTATCTAAGCCTAGCCACCATATAAAAGCAACGTATAAATATGTATAGAGACAATTGAAGCGCATTGCGCGCTCAATGTCTAACGCTTAGTCATAATGCTTAAGTCAGCAAATAAGGAATGAGATTACATACAGGTGGCCAACTACAAAACCAAGAGTAGTAAATAAAAATAAAAGTTAATAAAAAGTGCGATTTCTACCTAGAAATGGAAGCATATCCAGCACACGTAATACTACACACAATCGGGAGCCTGGTGCACCAAACATACCTCAGGAGGGCCACAATTTCTAGTGAACATCGCAATTATCATCTAAACCATCTTGATGTTAATGATGTTGATCATCTGGGTCTCGCAAAGTTGTTTTCCCGCGTTCTTTCCCATCGAAATACAATTACCTATGTTCTTGAGAATTAAATTTGATTAGTGCAATGAAAGAAAACACTTCAAACTGTTATTACAGTTCATAATAAAACAAAATCAATATTTTTACTTACAAATACGTCGTTCGGTTTCAAGTGCACACACTTATTATTACATAAATATCATTCATGAAATGTAAAAGATCTTCCCATTTTCATGAAACTAACTATTACCTGTTCACACCATAACTATTAGTTGGTGATCACAGGAACATTACCTATGAATATTATAATTTAGGTATTTTCTTCGGGTCACACCATTAAGTAAATTTACAGGTTAAAATAATACTGTTACAAGTTTCGTTATTTGTTTTGTTTCGTGTCTGATCTTAGCGATCACAACGCCTCGGCGTGTGGAGGTAAGCAAACGAGACCGCATCTCCGTATATTACTCCTATCCCCCGATTTACACGGTACTTGTTTTACACGTTTTCGCTTTTACACGGTTTTCCAAATAAGTTTTTTTTTTTGTTTTTATCACACTCTACAAAATGCTACTGTGATTGAACACGTGCGCTGTGTCTCACGGGGAATCCCGAACTAATGTGCTGACTTTCTGCGCAGTGTGCGTGCGCAGAAAGTCAGTGTCTGTATTTCTTCGCATAAAATTAAAGTTTTATATACGGAAAATTGTATTTGAGTGAAAGTTTCACAGTTTCAGAAAGATTTAATTTTCCATATTCGTAAATTACAAGTGA
>WSZQ02091795.1:0-13346 GCA_019419845.2 Weissflogia rhopalogaster | reverse complement strand
AACAGTGACAAAAATCGTGTTTTCACATCAAAATATCAACATGTTTTACCAACAACCTACAGTCCTCTCCATTAATTGATCGGTTCATGTTGGTCACCTTCTTCCAGATTCATGTTAATACATTTCTGACTACCGGCAAGCCAATCACGTTTCCGTTTCTGCATCCACCATAAATACCAATTCGTTCGCCTTGTTCTAACTCCTGGCATGATCTGTACTCAGTTTGGGCTGAAGGTTGAATCCCCCTAATAACTCTTAGGTATTCCAAATTATCAAATACTTCCAATTAATTATAGGTTCCAAAATACATTTTAAAGTGATAACAGAAACCATATAATTCCAGATTTTACAGGAATAAATTTAAAGGTCTCTATTAAAAAATACACCTGGACAAACAAAATACCTTATCCTTGTACATCACACAACAGTATCAAAGAACTGTTTGTAATATAAAATATATTTTCGGACATGTTCTGAGTTATTTGAAAATACAATGCAATACTCACCTTAAAATAATATAATTCAGGTAAAAATAATAACATATTTTTATAGTTTATTTAATAGGTCCGAAACAATAAATGTTTAAATTCAATTACACAGAGGTCGAATGAAATGGTAGAATGTGGGGAGAATATGCATGGAAAATGCAGCATGTAAAAATACAGATTACTCACTGGTTTCCGTGTGGGTGACGAGTGTTCGCGCGTTCAAGCATTTCGAACAATTTCAAAAGTCCATTTCATCATTTTGCAGAGAGGGAAAAAAACGACCTCTGCAGCCACCACCTCCCAGCCGCACGACTACACACCGCCACGTACACACGTGAACAAGCACGTTGTGTGTGATAAAATGTGCCCAGGACTGAATTCAACGTCGCCCTCTCTTTCCATCCGTACAATCCATGTTGGATGCGCTCGTCGCTAATATGACCAGTCCTGTAATCGACGCTATATAGCAATGAAAATCGGTTTGGTAGAGCAGCGCGGGCGGTGATGGTCCACCCGTCCGCAGGCAACGTCAGCTCGCCGAATGACTTTAATTAAACATGAAATACCACTCCGGCGCTAATTGACAAACTCGTCTGCGTTTACGCACACCACTAAAACGCACATGCCCACAGCGCAGCGGTCGCGGACACTAGGCTAAACTTTCGCGAAATAAAAGCATACCTTTCGACGAATTTTTTTATCCAACCGAAACCAAATTGCGTGTGCAATGTGTTTTCTACGCATGTAATTTTCAATTCGTTATTGAGCAATTTAGCCGTTTACAATTGCAATTGCGTTTTTGGCAATTTCGGGCGCACGCTTGACCTTTAATTAAACTCTTGTCACTTTCGGCGTGTCCAGCCAGCATCAGCGTGAAGCGTGGAGGACGTCGACGTTCGTTAAGGTTTCCGTTGGCGTTTATTAAATGCTTCGCTTGTCCGGCTTTTACGGCGCGGTTATTTTTTTTCACCAAGAGCGTAATAAATGACAACGCGCCACGGACATTTGCATGTCCGGGATAGTAATGCACATGTTTACTGTTTTCTATTTAATGCCCAGCCGAAATATCAGTACCCCAAATGCACGGCAATAACCGCAGCCGTCGTAAACTAGTAAAAAATAATGTAGAACGTTTCGGCAAATAGAATGGTTGGTAGCATATACCACTGATTCTAAACGAGTTACCCATGGTTCGGTGTTTCGATGCAGGCGTGCATGTACGTGCATTTACGATGATAACCCCAAAAGCGTTTACGAGCATTGCATCCGGTTGGCGAAAGTCCCGCCAAGTCTTCCCCAGAAGCCTCTCTGCAGTCATCCCTGTTCCTGGATTGCAGACTAGATATTTGCATAGCAGGCGTATTAAAACGAAGCGGCGCGGCGGCGACGTTCAGTTTTCATTTCGCTGCGCTGTTAAAAACGTATATACTCAGCATTGCTGGTCGTATTAGCCTTATAAAATTAATAATTTAACGTGCGCAGAAAGCGACTGTGCTTCGTGTGACTACAAAATGCTGCAAGATCTCACTCACTAACGGTTGCGATCGTACGCGCCGAAGATGTCCTTGCAAGTTTGCACTTTGGCAAATGCAATAAAGACTGGTATATAGCACGTGTAAAATAAATATGAATATGAAGAAGTGAGGATGCCCCTATACTGTGCAAGCATAAAGTATGTATAAAATTCTGTGATCGTCGTAAATGTGTCTAGAGGTCGGCATGGAAAGGAAGCTTTACGAAAAGGTTTCTTCTGTAGTGACCTATCACTTATTATTTTATAGCCTTTGTTGCAATAACAATTTCAGGTAGTAAAGGAAAAAGAACACACTAATAACAGTAATGTGCAGTAATAATTGTTAAAGAGATATTGCGCGTTTTATAATCAGTAGACAATCATTTATTTAAAATATTATATAATTATATAAATTTATATAATTAATTTAATTAATTTAATGGCTGGTGTCCCTGGCCATAAACGAACATGTATTATAATTCTTATTTGTTACTTTGCTAAATAATATACTCCGGATATAGAAATATAATTTAAAACGTAAATTAACGCGAATCTTTTATTTTTAGCAGACTTTGAGCGGGAGAAGGCCCTCTAACAGCGGCATACCACGAGGCGCGCCCTGCCTGTCTCACTCTCTCCTGCCCACAGGGTGGCTCTCTGCTCGTAGCTACTAAGATGTTTTCCAGACGCTTATGGCACCAAACGCTTCGTGCATCCACTTAAACCTACCCCAAGAGCGTCATGCGCCTCTATGCTCTCTTTATTAACCACTTGACGACTGAGGGCTTACAAAAAACGTGAAAAACATGTGGTGCAGACTAAATAGTTCAAAAGTTCTTTCACGCCAAACTAAATATTGATAATTTGGCGACAAATATAAAAAAGGGCTCTAACTTGCCTAGCCGTTCTCTACAATTTCTTTACAATAAGATATCACAGAAGTCAAATACTTCTTTAAGAGTGTATGTCAATATAATAATGTGTCGACATTTTTAAGAGTATCAAATTTTCTGATTTTGAAAAGCGTAGCATCCGTGTTGGAAGGACCATGAAAGGAGTAAGATCCTATATGGTAGGACTATGAAGTTTGTCCTGTTGAAGGACTATGTAGGGCGTCTCAGCCTGTATATGCGACGGCGCCTCGTAAAGGGTTTGAATGCAGATCCTTATATACCGTCAGCTACTGCCTCGTGGGATTTGGGAAGTTTTTATGTTCTCGGCAAGCTCAGATCGCAAATGCTAGGTAGAACTTATGTTCATTATGGGGTTCGTTATAGAACTCATTGAGTCGGACTTGTTGATTTCTCACACTCTGCAGGCGCCGTTGCCTCGTGTGCTTTGGACATAAGCACACATAACATTTCATAATACATAACATAACATTTGGACATAACATCCAGTTGGAAGTACCATGAAAGGCATTGTATCCGTTTCGAAGGACCATGAACAGAGTTGGGTTATTCTATACGGTTTGAAGACGGAGCACCGATTTTTGGGAAGCTTGGAGTTAGTCGATATTTGTCACTGGCGCATATGATGGACATTATTCGTAGAAAATGTTTGAATTCAAGCGCACCTTGAGTCTTCGGTGGCGGGAACCCACCCTTCTATTTCTCCTCAGGAGTAGTTCGTGAACACGCGCTCACCTGGTGATCGGCCGAGCTGGTAATCCAAAACATGTGGCCATAACCTGATGTCATATAAAGTGCCGTTTCGTCGCACAGAAGCTACCCTTGCATCATGCTTCTTAACCTATACTTTGTGTCCCTCAAACACATAAAAGCTGTTGAAATACGGTCGAAAAAATGTGTTGCATGTAATTTACAAGAAAGAAAATGGGCAAATAAGTATATTTTCAAAATTTTCGATCGAATGTTAACTTATGACAGATCATGTTATCGACTTGACATTATAAACAAACATAAGTGAAATTGGTGTTTGCATTTTAGTAACGGAATATAATTATTCAGAAGATGGCTAAAAATGGAATACGTAGTAATAAAAAAAATAATTTTGTAAAACTATTTTGTAAAACTATTTGTAAACCATTTGTTTTTAACATAAATTAAGAAAATAAAAGAATGTTTTTCCAACCACCGACGCGACGCGACAATTTATTTCTTCAAACAGTATTATGAAATCCTTCTGTTCCTGTTTTGATGAAAAAGCAAAAATCCTCATTTCCGTGTACAGTATTAAAAATGTCCATAAAATGAGGTGTAATGTTTAAAAATTTAGCATTATTAATCAGTTTAACTTAATTTTAATAACTATCACATTTTAATAGTGACCTAAGCAGGTCTAGAACATTTTATGAAAATACCGTAGGTTTTTTTTAGCCCTCTGTGCGCCTAAATACTGAATATGCCTGTTAATTTCCTATAAATTAATGCAAAATGCAATTAAATTGGTTTATAAATTCACGAGGAAACAGAGCATTAACATGCTACCAATGTATTTCACAATTTAATTACATTGTGTTCACATGCACATTTGTCCGGATCTGAAATAATATGTTACATTAAAATATTTCAATTACTTTAAAATAAATACAGATCCATCAATTAGACTATACACAAGAGCAAAAAAGGATGTTCATCTTGTTGATATGCTGTTTGTCGACACATATTTGATGGTTTCCTGTCAACGTTTTCGTGACAATGATTAATGCTTTTCACGCGCAACTCTCTTAAGACTATCTACGTCGTCTACAGTGTGACAGGTACAGCAACCGGAAGAGCACGACGATGCAGAATTATGCGCGACCGAATATTTAGCATCGCAACATATTGCCGCCCGACATTGGCGACGAGCGCCTGCAACTGACACGTGTACAAGGATCTACGCGCGTGGATGCTGCCATGCGTGTTGCTTTTCCTATGGGAATGTGTATGTGTGTGCTTTGGCAGGATGTGCACTCCTGCCGAAAAGCATCCCCGTCTGTCGCCTGCTGCCGTCGGTGAATTCGACTCACTGGCTGCTTTTTGTCGACCTCTTTTTTCTTTGCGCTTTGGTGAAGACAAATTTATAAAATACGTTCTACCATATGCTAGATGCACGCTGTGAAACTATTAAATGTTTCCATGACGTTGAGAAATATTTCCCAATTGACATTCCAGAGTTACAATGGGACTTTCCCCACCTAGGGACTTTCTAATTTGCCATGTAAGTAAGAACTGATTTACTCATTACCGATTGCCTAACTTCCTATCTGTCTCAGAAGCAACTGTCTGATCAAGTAACTCCCAACGACTAAGTACACTATCCCTCGGACATTGAATTATATTTGAATTTGCAACCTACATGGCGATACCACGCGTACCACTTGTTCTTCACCAACCTAGATTATGTCACTTACCAATAAGTGGTGCACACATTTCGCCCACGCTTGCCCTTTGTGCAAACGCATCTTAGAATTATTTTGGTTTCCTACATTTACAACTAATCAAGACAAAACATGCCTTTGGCAAAAACTTCCCAGATGTATTTATTTCTATCATTTTATGAGTTTTTCGCATTTGCGACAACCGTCTAATAGTGCTTCTAAAGTCAGGACCTCTTGAATGAACAGAGCGCAGTCGCGCCTTCACAATTCCGATCGCAGATTACCCTCAAACATACCCTTAAAATTGCAACAAAATAAATTTTGAATAATGTTGCAAATGTATAACTTTTACTAAATACGGACAATGGCAATTCAATTGAATCCTCACAGAGACAGAATCCTCACATATGTTAGGTCTTATCATATCCAGTTTCAGATGGATCTGTGCATTAAATAATAAGTTATGTCAGTATAAATGTTTTACACTAAACAAAGTTGCTACATTTACAACATCCTGAGTACTTCTACATGATGAGTACTTAATTTTTGAAAGCCTCTAGGTAGGAAATCAAGTAAGATATCTAACTGAAATTTTGCATATAACCTTGTAAAATGACTCAAAATTTTATTTGATTTGAAGAATGTCGAAGGACCTTCAGTCCCCTTGATACGTCTACATTTATTCTAAACTATGTAAAGGATGGCACATATTCTGATACTTATATTAACAATTTAAAAGCACCTAGAACGAGAAATGTATAAACATAATTCAGCTAGAAGCTTGTATTCCTGATGGTTCAGAAAATAACTTTTTCGATATTTCGACTGCTAACACCCGAGGTTTTAGTAAATCCTACTGGATAATATAGGCAAACTTCAAACTCACATAAGGTGAAAACTTTGAAGACAGGATGAATGGCACTGGCCGTTCATCTTTACAGCTCGCTACATCTTACAAAAGCGTATAAAATCCACCTCACCGAGATAGACAACTTTGATTTGGGTTTCGTTTAACATTCACTTTTTTCAGACTTCTTGAAATTGCACGTCGGTATAATCGTAGATTATATACTTACTACAAAGCAATATAACCCATATATTATATAATCACCAAAAATAGAGCAGATAACATCAAAATGTCAAATTTGGAATAATGAAAAATGGACTCAACTATTTTCGTTAGTTTATTCGACGATATAACTTTATGCCCGGAATGGACCATTAAAAGTAGATTTAATGGATTCGTCCTAGTTTTAATATAAGGTTCATAAATTCAGTAGAAATATATCAAATCATATATGATTCAAATGTGCTGATAATATAAGAAATAATAACATAAATATAGTGATATAAAATATTAAACTTATACTATCGTAATATACATAAAACCGTTTGATGACAAAATCCTATTATTGAATCCTATTATTATTTGGTCTTTTGTTATCTAGAGTGTTTGCTACTCTGTTGTCCAATGTTAATTCTATGGATTACACCTAACTCATATGGACTTACCGACATGCCGTAAATGAAAGAAAAAAAAATGTTGCCGGTGCCAAAAGCTTAACTTAATCTACTTGCCAGTATTGTCTGCAAATATGCTTTAAAAATAATGAATGTGAAACAAAAATTACGAACTCGGCCACGCCATTTTAAATATTTATTTCAGTGATTACATGGCGAAAATAAGGATAAACTATATTATTTATGTTTATTCCATTGTACCAAGAACAAACAAACATACGTCCAATTAATCGAACATTTCTTTCAATTAATTCCTAATTTCGTAAATAAATTCTCAAGGATCAAGAAGTTGAGAAGCTCTATGCTCAGATTTCCCTTCGATTCCAGAATTGGCAAACTTATCCAGTTAACTAACTACTCTTGTCGAGTTAAACGAAGTATGCAACTTGAAAGGGTGAACTTTAATTACCTCGCTGTTCTCAGAATAGAAAATGGGAATCCAGCAAATGCACCCGTGAAAATTTGCTTTCAAATTTTATAGCATCTTTAAACCTATATCAATACTTATCTTATCTAGTGAAATATTTTGTAAAAACCATAAGAATGTCATCATAAAGGAGCGCATAAAGATATTAGTAAGGCATAAATTGTGAGTTTAAATGAAAGCCGCGGGACTGAGCATAAAATAGATGAACGTATAAAACTGACCGATTTTTGTGTCACGAGCAGCGCGTCGCGCATACTCGACGCGGCTCCTCCACCCGCGCTCTAAAATGCATTTATCATACATCATAAAATACAGTCTAGTGGAGAAATATCATACAAAAATGTGACATAAAATTGCAGAGAGATAAACACAGGGTACTATATATGCACCACAAGGACAGCTACGAGTAAATAGAACAGGGTTCTTTAGGAATCCACGATGAAAATACAACTTTACCTCTTCAATTACAAATAAATAACACTGTGCTCCAATATTTCGTCGTTTGATTACAATTGAATTTAGGATTCTAATTTTCATGGTGATGTTGAATGTTTTTATACAAATTAAGAAATTGTGAAAATTATACAACAGGCATGGAATGCTACGCTTTTCTGATGATTATGACAAATCATACAAAAATAAGCCGTATTTCTACGACTTATCTATGAAACTAATAAGAGATTCAGATTTCTAGTACCGGTGTGCCTGCCATAAAAAATTATAGGTTATCTTTCTTCAAGTAACGCGCCGGCGGAACGGCGCACAACTTTTCGCTATTTTCGAGGATGACTTTTAGTCATGACTTTCCTCTCTAATGTGTAGCTCTGAAGATGGAAGAAACATCAAAATGTTCCCCAACTCTTCTACTATCCCATGGTCTCGATAATTTCGATTTCTTCAGGATAGAACTCTTTTATACAGCTTTTAAAATGAGCCGTTTTGTGAAAATTTGAAACTGAACTTTCATAGATGGTTTTCATCCTTATCCGTCACTCAAACAGCATCCCACCTATATCAATTTATTCTCCATTTCGTGAAGTTCAATATGATTTTAATATTTTTCTAAACGGTTTCGCGCAGCTGCCGATTATACTTTGTTTTATAATATATTTCATGCTTCTATCGGTTGATTTCTTACAAATTAACAGGTGATCCCTTAAAATGAACCAAATTTAAAAAAAAAATGCCTCCCTCTCAAGTTGAAATAATGCACTTTATTAATGTGAAAAGGAAAAGTCACAATCGGATTGTTAGTTCCTGATATATACGTAGCTTAAATTCGACTCGTAGTCACCGCACTCCCCAAGCATGCGTAAAGAAGTTTTCTTCGAAAATTGAAAGCAAGATAACAACATAATAAATTTGTAGCACTATGTAATTTTGCTTTGAGAATAGCATTTTTTAGAAGAATGTACTTTAAGATTTCGTTTTGCTTTCGGAATGTTTCTTTATTTGTGGATTATGGAGGCTGCAAATCTCTACAAGACGTTTTTTATGTACACCAACAGTGGGAATTTAGGCCCCCACAAGAAAAACGCACGGAAAGGCGGAAATGAGGTCTTCAGCACATCATGTGCGGATGTGTGTGCGTGAGCGCACTCGGAGACACGTGTGCGCGATTTGGAGGCGGCTACAGAGTAGAACGGCACGGCGCGGCGGTGGTAGCAGCGTTAGCGGACAATGCAACATTTCCACGGCAACGTACATGTGTCGGACTCGCATCCGACGGCACGGAGCGCAAATTGTCTCCGCGTTCGTCTTCCCTCCCGATGCAGTGTACGGGGGTGGCGAAGGCGGCTGGGGAATCTAGGTCTGGAATGCCGTCGACAATGGCCATAGATGACGGCGAGCCGCGTGGAATTTTCATGAACGATGCTCATTTTTCCTCATAACGTAATATCGTCAGGAAAAGCGCCACTTCTATCAGCCTAGTTCAGCGTATAGGTCAAATATCCACACCAAATTACATATATTTACGGCCGGCTAAAAATACACAAATATAATTAATTTTTTTGCCCATGCCAGACTTACATGGTTTGCCCCTCTCGAGCTTACGGTTCGTTCCGCACGGTTATTCATTCGACGTCGGCGATGCTCTCAACGCAACGCACTAAATAAAATTTCTATCGCGAACATGGGTATTAATAATTTTCCGGAGTATAATAGCTCTTGGTGAAGCACCCCAAAAAACGCTATCAACCGCAAGTTGCCAGCACCCGCCTACCACCTCCATTGCGTCAGGTTACGAACGCTATCGTTGCAATGAATCACAAAAATTGCAGCGTTATTTTTTCATCGCCCACGCGGCGCAGCACTACCCTACCGAAGTCAAAACGAAACGCGAGCACATTGGGGGTGGCTAGCAAAAGGCAGGACCATTGAATCGACCAGACTTTTGTAAACGGCCAAACTTTAATCAATTACTACGCCCGTTTTCGTTTTCGCAATGAATATATTTCTCTTAACTTTGAGATCAGCTCATCGCCAAAAGGTTATAAGAAAAAGAGCTAGACAAGTTATTTCAATCGTAAATATAAATAAAATATAACATATAAGGTAAGCAATATAGTAGTCTATGATCTGAAAGATGCATATTCGTGTTTGGAATTTTAATAAGATGCGTACGTGTTTCATACGAACAACGCGAGAAATTTGCAGATATTCACATTGACTATATATGACATAATATGCCAGGACGCCCAACGCATTCGAATTACCTTCCGAATCATACCAACTTTCCAGTTTTTTTTTTATGGCATCGAAGTTGTGAATTCACAAACTCTTGTAACTGCATAAATGTGCAAATAAATAATCTAAGAAAATAAGTGTGTGTTTGAGAATAAGATAAGACTTTTCTTCGATATCAGTGGAGGTAGAAAACTGATGAAATGCCTAGCATTCCTGCAATTCCAGAAAATGGCGTCGGACTTTAATCGAATATATTATTATTACTTCTGCAGAAAACTATCATAGCCGTACTAGAGGGTTATAAAAACGAAAAAGAACCATAGAAAAAAATAAAAAAAATAGAAAAAGGACCATAAAAGAATTTCTCTCCTTCCGACACGCCACTAGAAAAAGTCTGACCATTTTTATTGAAAAAGGTATCTGGAAATTCGTATAATATTAATTGTACAAAACTGAGTGAGAATTGTGCATAATTCAAATAAGCTCTTTGTTGGGGCACAGATTATAGGCGTCTACATCCTCGCGTTGACGGTCGTAAAAGTAGTAATAATAGCAGCTGGAAATGTTTAGAGATCCAAGATTGATATGGCCCCAACCAGCCGATGCCATCCCACGCCATCGGGTTACAACTGACCCGGGAGCAGTTGAGCCAGAAGGTCGTAACATTACCCGCTTGCCTTTCGTTGCAAGGAGGCCCAGGTCGCTCATATTAAGATGTCGGAAATGCACGATAGAGATTTCGATCATAAACAAACGAATAAACATCTAAAACCCTTCGCAATTCCCCAAAAGCAAATTTTCTTTTATAAGATATATAATTAAATCCACGTTATTCCTCATATACTCTAACTATTTGATTTAGAATATAAGTGTTGGTATTAATTAATTTCGCCATCTTGATAAACACCACCTATTGACTTTCAATTCGGTTTGCACATCGTGCACACGTGCATTGTTAGTGTTATGGATGCTTGGATAAACTGCGCGTGGTATAGCCAAGTGGACCAAATTAAAGCTGGCAAACATTCTTTCCTTGTTCCTAACGTCTTTATTGCGTTGTGTTTATTAGTAGCCGTTCGAGAATTGTAGTTCCTATCCTACCCCCACGTGTATTCTCAACGCTGCCGTCCATTTCAAATATTAATTATGGCATGTTTTCTTTCTCCGCTGTTATCCTGAGTCTGGAAAAACTTCAAGGGGGGGAACGTTCACGTTTACGATGGGCCCATTCGCAAACGCAATGATATTTTACACCGGCACTTAGCGTATTTTACACAAGCACTTGTTAGGTTGGTCAAAGGAGCGCAATACGCAAAGGTATTATCTTACAAGTCATGCATAGAATCAATTTTTTATTGCTATATTTCGAAGGTCGTCTCGAAAGTTCCTGATCTAATAGGATAGATGGTCCTAGTAATATTTCAAATGTCGTTTCATTTGAAGAACTATGGTATTCGCAGGGTTGCACAGTGGCTGAAATTAGCAATTTTATCCGCCATAAGTCGTTTTGTTGACTTTTATATAAAACTTATATGATCTTTCGATTGTACTATGAACAACTTCTCTATTAAAAGGTACTAAAGGTACTAAATTTTCATCGGTATGACCTATAGCATTAGTTTAGTGGGCGTTACAATTTGGCAACAATTATTGCTAAATACAGGAAGCTCTATTTTAATCACAGAAACATAATTGCTGTTGAAAACATCCTCTTTCTGATAATATCATCTTTAGCCCAGCCTCATTGGTACAAAATGTTATTTTATTTTGAAATATATATTCGGTGCACAATGCACTGATAATAATGTCATTAAAGTACGGCCTCGTTAACCTACAACTTCTTCTTCTTCTTATGTTAAGCTGGTTAGCTTGTGGTTTACTGGATATTACTGAGATATTGATATCCAGCTATCGGACCATCTTTTTGGTGGCCTGCCGGTGTGGCGCTTTCCTTGTGGTCGGCCCTCTTTCACCATTCGCGCAATTCTGTCGGTCTACATTCTATCAACGTGGTCGTTCCACATCCTCCTACGATTTCTTGTCCATCGCACTATGTTTGGTACATTGTACCTCTTTCTAATATCGCTGTTCCGTTTCTGGTCCCAGATGGTTAGTCCGCTTATGGCTCTTAGAGCGTGCATCTCTGTTCTGAGTATGCGTTTGGTGATGGCGGTGTCCGCTTTTACTGGCTATAGACATGTTCCGGTTCTTCCATATAGAGTTCCGAAGGCATCCATATATTCTCGCTGCTTTGTTAGCCTATTGTCTGACGTCTTCTGCCAGGTTTCCCTAGCTAGAACTCCGCCAAGGACGGTCCTGAGCCCGGCTGAGAAAAGAGGAAGGTTTCCTGGATAGGCCAGCGACCTGCCAGAAGTAAAAACAGCACAGTGCTCATAGAACTGACACAGCAGCCTCGGAACTTACAACTTGCGGGGAAATAATTTCGTTAAGGGGCTTCCGTACATACATTTGGAAAAGTTAAGTTATATACTAGGATGTCAATATGTCTAGCTGGAGCAAGGTACAAAATATATTATAGCCATTTGTTTTACACGTTAGCGTCTAAGCGAGATTATACATGTTAGATTTCTAAGATCGCGGCGCCCTATCCAAAGGGTTTTAATGACTTTGCTGCACAAGACCAACACGACGTCGACCCACAAATAACACCACACGAGATATGTTGGAAAGATCGATGAATAAAGCATACTTACTCAATCAAATGCTAGATACAAATTGAATATATTTGCTAAGTATGTACATGGTAAAGATATTTTAAGCATTGTCGGTGAATAGCTATCCGGAGCAAGAGTTTTATCTCCCTACACGGATCTACCAAAAAATGGGAGATGGAGATGTTGCTTGGCTATATATGGTAACCTGTGCTCTCATTTACTGAGTTTTCGTCGGCTTGCTTTTGGATCAGTACTGACCTAACGTGCCTTGCCCAAGCTTTCCACGCTTCTTTGCTTGAAGTGATGATCCGCATGATGTTCTTGACATTTATATGTAGTCCTATTGTTTCTTCAGCAATACGTCTTCTTCCAATCGGTCATAGTAGGCTTGTAAAAAAATAGGAAAACCAGAGTCTCCGGGTTTCCGGGTTTTGTAAATCTGCGGATTTATTCTGTTGCGGTTTTGTTTGTGAAAGCCCGGGTTTAAAATCCGAAAACTCGTTTACAGCGTCACCTAATGTAATATAAAAAGACTATACGCATGAAAGTTATTTTATTATCATTAGCTATTAAAAGAATGTATATAAATGAAAATAAAAAATAGAAACAAAATTTGGAAAAAGATAAATTCTATTACCAGTATTCTCAAAGAGAATGGCTATTCTTATTTTTCCAAATATGCATGAAATACAATCACTGGTCAATGTGA
>WSZQ02091784.1:2521-13346 GCA_019419845.2 Weissflogia rhopalogaster | reverse complement strand
TACACCTAAAAATATTGAAAAAAAATTACCACTGTTAAATAGCAAAATTATGCATTTTCTGAAAGCTTTTCGATTTACACGGTTTTAATTTGAAAATTTTTAATTTTAAATTTACAATTTTTTTCTCAGGAACGTACCTTCCGTGTAAATCGGGGGATAGGCGTATGGAGGTTAAGGAAAAATCTAAAAATATTCATTTGCGTCGATATGCTCTATTGATTTATATCTAGTTTTTCCTCTGAATTTTCCAGTATAGGTAACAATAGGGAAACACCAGTTTTTGCTTTCCGCGTTTGAATTTCCGACGTTACGCCACGCCGGTACGACCTCCAACCGTGGAAACTAGAACGGGTCCTAATTAAATTGCCTGTCACAAATCACACGGACATTGCCTCGGCTCAGGGTGGCCAACCGAAATACCAACAAACTTTCTCATAATCCACGTAATCCAATTTTAAATAATGCAATCATCGTTAATCCTGTAAATGGTATATAGGTTAAATAGAGTTAGTGGTAATTTGGGCACCCTAATTCAAAGCGTATTTATGTCTGCGGTTTGGTCGACGCGTCGGTGCCGTTCAATTACCACCGACACTTGATCACCCCACGACCACAAGCCAGGGGCGGGTAGTTTTTACCAAAAGCAAACGACGCTTCTTTGTCGCGACGCTGCTGATGATGGCAGTTGGTCGGGAGCAAATCAGCAGAGATCGGATTATATCCATGTCGCGCGCAGACAAAACGCGTCGTTTTTCTTCTGCCTTCCACGGAATAAGGGGCTATTCCGAGCCCAATGCGAATAGCGACGCATTTCGGATAAGACAAATCGCGACTTGCGCCAAATCTACGTCGGTGAATTGTGGCGGAGGCGCGGAGACTACGACGACGACGGCAACGACTCGTATTTAATCAATAGTTTCAATTAGTAAATAATAGAGACGATTAAAACTAATTAGATGTGAGGGATTTCAGCTCGACACAAGTGATCCCATCGCGGATATTATCCCCCCGTCGCGTCGCCGTCGCGTTGGCATAAACGACTTTAATTAATTCAACTTTAGGGGTTTACGGGTTTCACCGCCGAGTTGTAATCAAATTCATTGTTTCCGTCATGTTTGAGTCACGTATAATCAGAATTTGCGTATAAAGGCATCAGGAAAGGTAGGTTTGGAGATGTTAGGAAAAGTTAGACCATTGATTTTAATCCAATTTGTAATTATTATCAGAAGTGGATTAATTTTAAAATTTACAAACTAATTTGAAGCGGCTTTATAAAGATCTGGTCAATCATTGTGTTGATTATACAGGAAAAAAGGACAAAAATGGTTTAATAGTTTAAGTATTCACTAACAGATGGCTTATACCAGTGGCCAACAACTTTTTCAGTTTGAAAAATCAACCATATCATTTTTTCTTAAGTTTTTAAAGAGTCACCCGTAATGAGATCCAAAATGGGGTCTCATCTCTCGTGTTGAAGACAACTCTGACGGTTCGCTTTTGTCCAAAGAGGGTATGAAGCTGTTGGTTGAGGCATATTATAATATACAGCCTACATACATTAATAAGTATTAATATAAAATACTCAATAAATCAAAATGTTAAGCTGCTCACACAGATAACTGTAAAAATATGCCTCGCAAAAAAAGTTCAATCAGGCTGCCAAAAGTTGGAGCAAAAAAAGAAATGGGCAACGAACGCTTCAGAGAAATCAGAACTGCCACGGAAGGCATGAGCACGTTTCTTTGCGTCCCCGTGCACAAAGAGACAAAAACGCACGGATGCACATGAGTTGAAGGGATTTATTTTCATTTTAACACATTCTATTCCAGTGCCAATTATAATTATGGCAACTAATAATTGTAAAAACACTAATCATTCTAAAAACTTGTTTGATATATGAATATATTGAGGAATTGCCTGTATTAAAAGTTAAAATTTTGGAATAAATCAAAATCCATATTTTAAAATGCATTTCTGTGGGAGATTAAGCAGTTATAAGTAATAAATCAAACGCAATGGATTGCAATCCAACTAGTAATGGTCATGATTAAAGGGCTTGATTTCCACGGGTATAACTTTTGCGATAACGCCGATTTCGGCGTGCGATTTATTCGCGAAAGTTTTTATCACACGTTCCAACAGGCACGTAAGCCCGCGCCACTTCAGCAGGCCGCCGCTCGCATCTGCGTCGCCTGCCATCCTGCTAGGAAGTCACTCGTGCACTACACACGCCTGGCGAAATCCATTCTGCCCGCCGCGTGCTTTTTTGCATTAAAATGACTCGCCTAGCCGGGGCACCATTGCGAGACAATAAAAATCAATAATACAAAGTAAGCGGAGCGTGATTTTATCGGACGACTTGATCGCGTTTAGCGCCACACTTTAGCACATTAGGCGCGCGCGACGCAGGCTTATAAGCTGCGCAAACACCATCTACATTTTCGCAGCTTTGGCATACCTCCCAAAGTGAAATCGTGCTTGGGGTTTCATTAAAATTATTGATCCTCTTCGACTATGTCAACTGCACTCTGATGAAAGATTGCGTATCGCTCACATGATGTTATATTATGAAGAGTTTTATTGGATGGACTGTTGGTTGCTTAGAAATGAAAAAAAAAACGTAGGGAATGAAAAAAAAGAGAGGCAAATTTATAGGCGTGTCAGAGAGCAGAGGGATTAAGGATATATGAGCTGGTGTCTGCTGCGAAGAGTATATGCATGACGGATCAGTGCGTTTGACGTGCGTTTTCGCTACTTTTCCGCAGGATACAAATCCTGCCATCTGTGATATCGTCTTACGCGTATATCTTCAACGTCAAGAGTTCGCCATACATCATTATAACCTAAGTGAAAAAATGTGATACATCATTATCAATATTTTTTTATACGTCTTCTCGACTCTTTTTCTTGAGTTGTTTCATTTTTGGCTTATGCAAATTAATTTTATAAAGCGTACTTTACTTTCTTTAGTTTCGATTTTCTAGAAAGAATCACTCAGATCATCAATCACACCATGAATATTGAGATTTTAAATTTTATTTACAATTTTATTTACTGTTGTCTCTCACCGACATTATTTAATATATACATAAACAAAATGGAGGAGGGAATGTCGCTGAATGGGAACAGAATTAACAGACGAAAACACACTCTACACACTACACTTCGCGGACGACCAGGTAATACTTGCACAAGAAAATAAGGAATAAGGAATAAGGGATAATGGGAAGGAAACTGTTTAAAGTATATAAAAATTGGGGCTTAACAGTTAATTACCGAAAGACTAAGCGGCGGCTTGCCGCGTTGTGGAGCTCAGTGCTCGTTAGATCACTGCAGTTAAGCAACGTCGGACTTAGCTAGGCGTTGGATGGGTGACCACTTGGTCTCCTCACTCAACAAGCAGCTGTGGCGCCGTCCGCCAACTCCTGACTTCGCGGTAAAAAACACGAACGAAGGTTAGGCGATTCGCTAGCAACGGTCCCCGCAAAAAATTTTAAATTAGAAAAGTTACAGGGTGCTAAATTTGAAACTATTTTTCTACTAATCATTTTATTATGGCATCTTGAGATATGTGTGCTTGTAAATAAAAAATAAAGAACATTAATTCAGATAGTTATACATAAAACGATTCTCTATTAAATTTGGAATACTCTAGTACTAGTCTCATTAACGTTATTCTAAAATTCAGAAAGATATATGTATAACTTTAAAGTCCAATTTTATTGTCTCGATGCGCACTATTAAATTTTAATAAATGATCATAAAATCATATAATTGCTAATTATCATTATGATACATTATATTATTCTATATTAAAGCAGCTATCTTTTGGTAGATAGTACATTGTTGTATGTATTAAATTGAAAAAGTTAAATGATGTTAAAGTTGGAGCCTATTTTTCTACTAATTGTTTTACTATTGAATCCTGTTTCTTATGTTTCTTTGTATTTTATGATTCTTCCTTCCTCTGACAACGTCCATTCATGAGCATGAAACATTACAAATAATGAAAACTTACATGTGGTAATTGTTGCTTATCTATCATGTGAATTCCAGCAACTTCAATTACATTCTGTACACGTGATAATGCTCCAATTAAAGAGAAATGGGAGTTTGTTATTAGCTAGCAAAACTAGCAAAACCACAGAACGTAGTAAAATATAATTCAATTGATATAAATTGTACTTTTGTATATAGTTTGTTACAATTTTTGTATAAATAAAAAGTTCCTAACAAATTGGATTTTCTTAAATCCAAAACTATTAATTCCTATTTGCAGTGATTCCAATGTATGTTAAATACTTTGTAATGAACATAATCATGTTAAAACAGGAATTCAGAAAAAGTTTAGACGACTAAACTTATTTCAATCGCCGTTTTTGACGGAAATTAATTTAGTAATTTTCTGTTTATTTTTAAGTATTTCTACGAAGTAATCCAGAATATCAATCCCAGCACAAATTCAAAGACTTCATGCTGATTGTTGAACAAGAATCGTCTGAAAAAGTGCTCAACGAAATGTACGCACCATCTGTGGGCTCTCTGCAATTGTACGGCGACATGATGACCAAGTTCAGCGAACGTTGTCGCAACGCCGTAATGCAGACGAACTCGTTGCCCAAGTCGGAAGTACAGGTGAGCAAAACCATTCCATAATACAATCACCTTTTTTCCGCCTGGAGCAGGCGCATTCCTCCACTTAGTTTTATTACTTTTGCAACGTCGACTGCCATACGGGTCGTAAACTTTTTGGTCTTCTGCGTTCAATTCAAATCGCATTATCCTCTTGAGGCACCGGAAAGTAGCAGGAAATATGCACTGTCAGATATATCCGGGCAATTTTTGCGCTTCCCGCGTGGAAAATCCGCCTCCTGAAGCTTGTTTCCGAACACTTCTCGCAAGTTTGCAGTGGCGCTGAAATTTCCTACTTGTTTGCATCATGTGCGGGCTACGAATATTTGTGTTGCGCCTGTTTTGATGATCCTATTAGCAAAGTTGTGCAGTGGGATCATTTTGGTGGAATCGGTTAAATAAACAGACGTGTCAAAACAGGATGGTGACCCGGTATTTATGCAAGACGTTGGTTTTAGATGTTGTGGTTGGCCCCGGCTGCTGGAAGTGGGTGTGTTGTCATCCGGGCTACGGTGGTTGAGTCCAAGGATGTGTGGTATGCGGACGACGGTAAGCTGTCCAAGGTGCTCTGCGAAGAGCTCGAGGAGAACGAGGATTCGCAACCGAATGTCCTGCGACATTGCTGCGCGTGTGACGAGGCGAAATACGAGGTGAGGAGGATGAGGTTTACTTATGCTTGCGGTCGGGACGTGTCCTACGGCTTGGCCTCCTGGCTTGATAAGTGTGACTGTGTTTAGGTGACATTCGAGGGATTATGGTCGCGCAACACGCACCCGAAGGACTTCCCGTCCAACGGATGGCTGACGCGCTTTAGTGACATCATCGGGGCTTCCCATTCCGTTGACTACACGTTCTGGAATTATGGGGATATTGCCAGTGAGGGTCTTCGGCAGCTTGCAGAAAATGGTAACACTCGTATGTTGGAAGGAGAACTCAAAGAAAAGGTTTGTATTTATTTTTTCTTTTCTCGCTTTATGCTTAACTCCTTCTTCACGATTTTTTTTGGAAGTTTGATGTGTTTATACCACTTTTTTTCACGCAAATACGTCGTTTAAGCACATATATACATGATTTACTCTTATATTTCTGCGAATACCTACAAAATGTTCGGTAATTGCATGTTAGTTTCTGAAACGTTGCAACTATTGATCTGTCGATGTGCTTAAACGACTTTTTTTTCTCGCAAATATATCGTTTAAGCACATCTTTACATGAGTTCCTCTTATATTTCGACGAACACCTGCAAAAGGTTCGGAAATCGCAAGTTAGTTTCTGAACCGTTGCTGGTATCGATTACTCGATGTGCTCAAGCTTCGTCCCTATTTTCTATCGTTTCAATTGTCTCTTGTCATACGGAACATAAAATTCTTAAACGTAATTGCCTAAAAGTAACTGACCCATGTCTTAATACATCAGTCCACAAATAGAGAAACAAAATAAATCGTCGTAATTTCCTGCCAACGCTTTTACAGAGCAACCGTATTCGCACAATCATAAAAGCCCGTGGGATCAGTTATCCAAACATCACGGGCAAGACGTTTGCTGTGTTCCGCGTGGACAGCAAGCATCACCTAATGTCACTCGTCTCGATGATTGATCCCTCGCCAGATTGGATAGTTGGCGTCTCAAGTCTGGAGCTCTGTATGCGCAACTGCTCCTGGGTAGAGTCCCGAGTACTAAATTTATATCCCTGGGATGCTGGAACAGATGATGGCCCAACATATATTGTACGTATTCTTTTTTTGGGCTATACGCTGTCGAGTGTAACACTTAAGTTGTTCCAGTCACCTAATCAGCCATCCAACCCCCCTGACCCAATTCGGCGCATCAAGTCGAACAGCCCCAATGACCCACGATCGCCGTTCTACGATCCCGACGGCGTTGAAATGAAACCTTTAGCACGACTTTATCTCTCCAGGCAGAGGTTGTACGAGAAGACTTGTGACGCTTCGCAAATTGAAAACAATGACGAGTTTGATATCGCTGGTGGGGGTGGTGGTGGAGGGACGGCTGGGCATAGCTGCGAGGTGGAAGCATGGTCGGTATGGTCACCCTGCTCGGCGACGTGCGGGAAGGGCGTCAAGTACAAACAGCGTGCGTACAAGAACGAGGAAGATAAATATTATTGTAATAAAGTACTAACGAAAAGAGGATTTTGTACGGCTTTGCAAGCCCACTGTCGTAATCCAGCTCAGGGTGCTCATGAACACGATCCACATTGTGCACTAACTGACTGGGGGGACTGGTCGAGTTGTACAGTGTCCTGCGGGAAAGGTGTAAAAACCCGGAGTAGACGCTACAAAAACCGGAACGCTGCGAAGCGTTGTGCCGCCGGCAATGAACACCCTGAACCTTTGGAACAGAATTTGGAGTGTGACGAAGGAGAGTGCCCTGATGGAGAGCCTGATTCTCCATCGCCAGAGTGCGAAGCAAAGCCCTGGTCTACCTGGTCCCCGTGTTCATCCTCTTGTGGAAAAGGGATTAAAACGAGGACGAGAGTGAGTTTTCCACAGGTGGCAGCATATTCAAGATATCATAGGTCCCGATATGAGGAAGAGGAGGAAAATGATGAAGACTGTCCCATTGAGGAAAAAGTAGAGTGTGTTAATGATGAAAATCCTATTTGTAATGAGAATGAAGATGTTGATCCAGGTAATCTTTTATAACTTTCTGGAATGATACTAACTAACTGAAACTAAATGAAACTAACTGATACTGATACTACTAATATGTTTACTTAACTCTTAATAGTGTCTTGTACGATGCCAAAAGATGAGGGAGGATGTAAGAGTAACGTGGATCGATGGTATTTTGACGTGATCAAAGCCACTTGTGATATTTTCAGCTATAGTGGTTGCATGGGAAACAAGAATAACTTTAAGACGCTGGATCGTTGCGAGAATGTTTGTGGGAATTATAAAAGTATAATTAGCTTTTACTTAACTAACTCTTACTAACTTGTAATCACTTCAAGGGGAATTGAACGCTAACCGCACGGCTTTAATTCGCCAGCATGGCGTTAGCGTCTCTGGGGTGTTAACTTACAACATGCAACTGCAAAATGATGATGCTAATCGGGAAAAATGTGGTACCCTTTCAATTTTCAACTTTCAATCCTCAACCAAAAAAACCAACTGAATAATTCCCTTTCAGATAGCGAACAATCCATAACTGGTATACCTTCAAGTAGCCATAAAGTAGAAGAACAAGAAGATAATGTCATCGAACAAAGCCCCTTAGGAAATGTGATAGATTGCAAAATGTCCCATTGGTCAACCTGGACACCATGTAACGCCACCTGTGGAGAGAAAGGCTTCAAAAGTAAATACCGAACAATTAAGGTGAATTAACCCATCCAGTTTCAAAAGTTCCTTGTAAAATCAAATTCCCCAGGTTCATCCAATGAATGGAGGGAAGCGATGTCCTGAAAAACTAATCAAGAAACATCGTTGCGAAGGCGAATGTGGAGGTTCATCATATGGAGAAAATCAGGACCAAAACAAAGACTCTGAAGATGACGCCGAACTAAATCCAACTTGGGGTCAACCTGGTCCAGTGGAGAAGATCCGTGTGGATTGCGTCATGTCAAATTGGTCGGCATGGTCCCCATGCAGCAGATCATGTGGACCTCATGCGGTCCAACAACGAACACGTAGCATCAAACGACAGTCCAGTGGAAGGGGAAGACCTTGTCGTCATCGTACCGAGGAGAGGGCTTGCTCCCTATTGGCCTGCCCCGAGTAAATCCAATCGTGTCTATCGCCGAGGATCCTAAGACCCTCTTGAATACATATCGAAGCAAGCATATTCATATAATAATTAATACCTTTATTAATTATTTTGACAATGTGTAGAAACAAGATTCAAGCGGTGATTATAAAATCAGCTAAAATATTTAAGCATACTTACTAGGATTGTACATAAACTTAAGTCTAGTCTCGAAAATTCTCACGCAATTGTTATTAATCTAGTTAGCATACATGATTTTACTTATTCGATTTGTATGATTAGTACGACGTTTTGGACTAATTGTAAGTAATGTTGATTATATTGACAATAATCTCTTGTAAATAATAAAATATTGGAAATTGACAAAAAAAAATACTCAAATCACTAAAAATTAGAAAATCGATACTTTTTGTTTTCATTTTCTTCAAATTTCTTTTAGACTTTGTCTAAATGGAATTAATCAATATTAAACAATAAATACAAACAAAAGAAAAGAAACAAATAGTCAATAACTTCTTAACTCCAGATACACCTGATAACGTTCATAAACAGAACAGTATATTATCACGGCACACATGATTGTGCACGTCCAAACATCGTTCTCGTCCAAAAATGCCGCTTCAGGATCTATAAAAACAGCACTTTTTTTCTTATATAAAAATAGCTTTTTATCCATTTCATTTTCATTTGGATTGTAACCATACATGAGTCGCCATCTATTCTGAATATATTGCAAATAAGTATTGGTAAAGTAGGTTTCTACGGCTGTCATTCGTAGTTCCAACAAATTCTAGTAGATGCTACAAGTTTATGAACAAACTACAATTTTCATAAAATATTACCTAACAATAAGTAATAAAAGATAGCTGCAGAAACGTTTAAATCTATGGGATATATTTACACTTCACAATGAGAAATAATTATCTATATTTAAAATTAAAGTAAAACATGAATAAACAAAAAAGCATGAATAAATATGGCACATACAGTTCAAAACTCTGATTGCTTCAAGTTGTTACACTTATTTTAAAAGAAAATTACACTACAGTTACTTAAAATTTATTTAAATATCTTCATGATTGATCTCGTTATTATGAATCATCTTTTTGGTACATTCTTGAATACTATTTGTAACACTAAAAATAAACTGTAAACACTAATAGCAAATTTATATTCCATAATAATTATATTAAATTTATTATAATAATATTATTACACACTATTAACAATGTTAATTATTGCGATATTTTACAGACTATACTATACTATACTTAGTTTGATTTTTCATATCTAGATGGCGCTAGGTGTATTAAAATGACAAATAAATAGAGAAAAAAGATACAATAATATATTACTGATAATTTATTATTATATTATTTTAGTATTAGAAATTTGTAACTTTAAATATTTAATTTTTCTCGTATTAATAATTCTACGTATTGTAAATATTAGTTGGTAACATAGATTATAGATGGCAGGACATATATGAAATACCGAAAATGATAAACGAAAAGATGTATTTATAAATACATACTCATATATTTTGGTATAAACTAATTAATATAATCACGGAAATTGAACTTAACACGGAAATCAACACCTATACTAATCATGAATAAAGCACGTCAATTTTTTAATCCCTTCATGATAAATCTTATTGATAAGCAAAAAAAAGTAATCTTATCACTAAAGGTTTCCGAGAAATCGTTCAGTCGAATAATCACCGATATGATTGCATGTCGTATAATAAAACCATAAAATGTGCTCGTGTCGAGTGATCGCCCTTCTATTGCTTTTAACAGGTATGTAAGTAACTGAATCGCCCACTAAAATGTAAATTTACGGTGTAATTGTGCAAAAAAAACGCGTCGAGTTAATGGAAGGCGGTGTTGGTGGTTCAACCGGCGCTGAGAGGAAAATTACGCTGGGCGTCATGTACACAAAGAAAATCAATGAGCGCGAATAAAAAGCACACAAGACCGTGCAAACACGGCGTAGACATTGCACACCCACCCTGGGGTAGGTGGATAACAAACAATGGCTATCCGACGACGCCGACGGCAGGACAACCCCTGTTGAGTTGAGCTGATTGTGAGCATGGAGTGCGTGTGCAGAAATCGGTGGAAAACGCTCAAAAGTCGTTTCGCGTGCGTCTCACCGTTGGACGTCACTCAGTCACAGCGCAATTCTTTATCGAGCATTAATTTCACCCAGGGAGCTGGAGCACGGGGCGGTTTTTCTCTTGTGTGCGAACAAACAATAACCGCGGCGATTGCACGCGAAAAAAAACGTCGTTGATGAAACGCGATACGGATAACACACTATGCTATGCGAAATTGCTGTTTGTATAGTGTTACTTTGTCGTATACTTACTTGAAACCTAAACCTTCACTACTATAACAGGTATTGATTAAGGGTTTCTTTGTTGCTTTTTACTTACACTTTGCTACATTTTAATTAAAGA
>WSZQ02091773.1:0-13346 GCA_019419845.2 Weissflogia rhopalogaster | reverse complement strand
GCTCATTTTAAATTTTATAAATTTTCAAGGATCTTTTGGGTTACTCTCTTTCAGGCATTGGTCTCTCCTGCTTTTTTTGAACAAAATGGTTCATGCAATCTACCCTTTTGAAATTAGGTCAATATAAATACCATATATGTGATCAGGATTAAATTTTGAGATTAAAATTTACTAATACCTGCTTAAAAATAAACAAGTATTCCTTTAAATTACAAGAATGTACCAAATAAAAAAAATATCAAGGAAAATCAATTGAAATTGATTATAAACTCTTGACAACTGTTGTTAAGCTTTGGTAACTACTGTAACTATAGATAATCATTAGTACCAGCTGGTAACAGTTGGTAACAATTGGTAGCAGCTGGTAAAAATTCATTTACTTAATATTTAGACACTTGTGCACCAAATATAAATAGTTATTGTGATTAGTAACAACGGCAGATCGTTTTTTCGTCGCCAAACCACAACGAAACCGTTTTTTTGCTTATGTTCTTGGCATTTGCAAAAGTCCCCGACAAACAACTTTCGCGCTGGTTACAACACGACGCAAGAACGCTAATGCTACTTAACTACATTAAACATTAAATGCATTTATCGATTTTATTTAAGTTACCAAATAAGTTTAATATTTCAAGCTTTCTCCTAATATTAAGGAGGATCAGCTAAGTATCAACAGTATAGCAAGGAAAAACTACAAAAGATACGTATAAAATATGTAATCTTCAGAACAACGTTTTTTAATTAAAATAGTTTACTTGTGACCATAGCAGAATAAATTCAAAACGTAGAGAATACATGTATTGAGATTTGACATACTAAATTTAACGTAAAATTGTCTAATTCACTTCATAATGAGAATTTTTTTAATTTTCCCTTTTATGTTTCCAATTAACTGCAAAATGTCGCCATAAAAATGAATTATTTACATCAAATGTTTTAGAATAGGCATACAAATGTAGTGAAAGTGTAAAATGAACAAATAAGAGAATTAATAACCTTAAAATGTTAAGTACAAAATAAATATTGGCTGTATTATGGTTTATTGTCAGAAACATGCCATAAAAACTGACAAAGCTGCATGATTTCGATTGTATTCCAGCATTTAGCACAATCATAAAATGAGTTGCAAACACACATCGCAATTAACATCGTAAGTTACACCAACTACCGTTATATTCGCAAGACTAGAAGTAATCTTAGCATTTAGTTAAGTAACATCAGTGTAAAGTCGCTAAAAATAACCACGATTATTACTTAGCACATTAATAGTCGATGGTATACGGATTCGTTACAGGTGTGATGAGCGCATTCCCATCGCAACCCACACGTCTTTGTATGTATGGCTGTGTATATGTGACTGTATGACATCGAAGATATGAGAAGTACAAATTTGTATGCTTACAAGGATGACGTTCGGGTTTAATGATGCGACGCATTACTGATATAAACTTGGTGCAAAATGCAAAATGTCAATGCGTAAACGACGCACGTCGAGATGAGGCGCTGGGAAACGTACAAACATTTACATTTTTACACATTTGACATTTAGCAAAAGCGGAATAATTGAGCATATAAAATTATCGAGTTATATCCATCAGAATAAAATCATTTTCTAGATATTATATAAGTGATCATTTGTACGCTTCTAGTATGTTAAAATGCATCTAATTAGTTATAAGTAAATGAAATTAATTTTGAAATCAAGTAATAATTGCAAAATTAATATAAATTATAGTTGTACTAAATATTGTGACATTTTTTATTTGAATTATGGCAAAAGGTATGTATATTGAGAATGCCTATATCAAAATCTCCTGAGAAATATTTGAGTCTAATGATTCAGAATAATGAGTTTACACAATAACCGAAAGTTATAAATTAATTTAATTTTCTGGACGATTAATAAATATATAAAATCAATTTTCATGAAGTTTTGCAATTGGTGTTACGTATTCGATAGTGATTGCATTTCATACGTTAAATTATCTACCAGAAAATGTTTCGATAATTGAAATAATTTATGCATTATTTATGTTATTTAATTGGCACCCATATACATTTTAATACATTTTATAAACTTTCAAGGAGGTTTTGGGTTACTCTCTTTCCGGGCGTTGGTCTCTCTTGCTTTTTTATACAAAATGATTCATACAATCTGCAATTTTGAAGTTACGATCATATCAATAACAATAACATATTTGTAATCAAATTTTGAGAATAAAAACTATTAACATCTACCTAAAAATAATCTAGTATTTGCTTAAATCATAAATAAATAGGAAATAATAAAAAATATCCAGGAATATTTTGAATGACTATTTTGAGAAGTATATAGTCATTTTTCTTGATATTATGCAAATGATATCCAATTAACGATTAAGGCAAATTAAAATATCTTTAATTTACTAGCAGAAAATGACATACTTGTTGAAATAACTCAAAAATTGCCGAATTAGTTTCAATTTAGTTTTTGGAAATTTTCAATGAGGTTTTATTTCGCGCATTGTACTTTC
Organism: Weissflogia rhopalogaster; assembly: GCA_019419845.2. Lineage (NCBI taxonomy): Eukaryota > Metazoa > Arthropoda > Insecta > Coleoptera > Staphylinidae > Weissflogia > Weissflogia rhopalogaster. The sequence goes on along the minus strand of WSZQ02091773.1, from coordinate 10,833 downwards.
CTGGTTTTTATTTAAAAAATAGCGCTTAGAACCTACAATTTTTAAGTTAGAACGATATGGAAAACATATTTATTATCAAAATTAAATTTGAGTTATAAATTATCAACACCTACCCCAGAAAATATTATGGTCTTTGCTAAAATCACCCTTAAACTTAAACAAACAAAAAAAATTCGGAAAAATGATTTTCATGAGCCTTCGAAACAAGACAAGTACAATCATTTTTCTTTTTATTCCTCGATTATTTTTCAATTATTTGGTAATCATTATAATTTTTGTACATTTTTATGGAAGTTTTGGATTCCTCGACTCCTTTGCCTTTTTACCAAAATGTTTATAAAATCTTCATTTTTGGAGGTATGTTGATACGAATAACATATTCGTAATCAGCATTAAATTTTAATTGCAAATAAAATCAGATTCTGCTTATTCCGTTTTTAGCATACCTTTAAATTTCACCTAAACGTTAACAAATAAATAAATAATTCAATATGGTAAACTAAAGAATTTCCTACGTTAAAATCTAAAACCGTATAATTATCATGGTATCCTCACATACTTTATTAGATATCAATGTCTAATTACCATATGTGAGGACGAGATGTTGGAAAATTGTGCAAATTGTGCATTAAACATTTGCATTTTTACATATTTGACATTTAGCAAACGGTTTATAATTGGCCGTATAAACTTATACAGTTATATAAGTAATAAGCGTAAAATAATAGCAGTAATTTGCATAAATTATTATAAACAGTCATCGCCAATTGTGCTAAATAATTTGTTGGTTGTTTATTTTTTATAACGATATGTTAGAGAGTTGTTTCGTGCATTTTACACCATTGACTAATTTTTCGACAATTTATTAACTAAAGACGCAGCTTTCATTTGCACTTTGGAGGTTTGAAGATGACTCTTTGACTCTCAGAGATGATGGCGCTTACATAACACTCGTTTGCCTTCAACGCTGTTGCAATTTTGAAGCCACAAATTGGTTACAGCCGAAAATCATAAGTTGCATTAGGAATTGGGTAAGATGTGTGTTACGCTCGGCACGATTGCAATAAATTACAGAATAAATTAATCAACTGCCGAGAAGATGAGGTGTGTGTTAAAATAGTATAAATATTTGTTATTCATTGGTAAATTCGTTTAAATGATGAAATTGTTACCTGGGAATTGAGTTTGAGAGAATTACATTTTTACGTGTTTTTAACTATTGGTAACTTTAATGATTTCTATGGTAGCTTATAACTGACTTAAGCGGCTATACATATCAAAGAGACTTATTTAAATATCTTTAAAATTACGGAATTGGCATTAATTTTAGCGAACTTATCTTTTTGGTAAAGGCCTTCAGAGCTCACACATTATTTAATAAATTTTATAATACTGTATAGTTTTTCAGGAAAATTGAAAAACTAACAACAGTACAATAGACCACAGGGTCGCAGTACGGCTGAAACGCAGCACTCAATTACCCCTTCTTACATAGTAAATTATATTTTGTGTATTTTTATTTAATGAGTTAATCCTATTAAAGTTGGAGTAGGTAATGTAATATAATGCAATCTGTAATGTTCTCGATTTTCTGCATAAATCTTTAGTATTTCTAAGATTTTCAATAAGATAGTAGATAGTACGTCTAATTCACTATTTGGGACAGAAAGCAGTTTGATAGAATTACATATATTATAGAATTTATGTCGATTTTAGTAAAGTACAATCTTTAAAACAATGAATTATGAAGTGTTAATGCAATATTCAATAAACAAGGAGATATCACAAATACCTTTACAATACATAAAAATCTAAGCAATACATCGTATTCAGCGTAAAATTCTACTTATAATGAATACCTAAATTTATTGAGCACTTTTCTATTGAACAATTCAATCGTTGTCAAAGTTGAACTGTACATAATTGAGACATATTTCTTGTTGTTTACAATTTTCATGATTTGCATGATATATAGTAAATTTGAACGTAATTTCCTGGATACCACCTGATAGTATAGTTAATTTACATTAATTAATAAAAAGAATCACTTGAATGTTTAAAAGAAATGAAAAAAAGGGAACATTATAAAAAAATCAACATTTCTGCCAAGGTTACTCCCTGATATATATTAGAGTCGCCTGTTTTCCAAAACCATGAATAAAATTAACAATTTTAAAACTATATCAAAATATATAACATATTATTAATCAGCATTAAATTATACTTCTAACTAGAATCAACAACATTTTTTATCTCGTCAGATATTTTTAAAAATAGGTCCTGAACTTAAACAAACAAAAACAGTAGCATGAACGTGCCAAACCCAATTTCGAATTGATTTTAAGACCAGTTTTACAGCTATTTACTCCAACCAAATATAAAATAAAAAAGGGTAGATAAGCTATATACTTATAAATAAATATCGCCTAGCAGAAGTTGATTTGCATGCTCGTGTGTTTGTCGTCAGCAAACACGGAACAAGCAAGTGGAACGAATTTCTCTCTATTCGTTTCATGAGCAGTTTGCTCAGATTGTTCTGTTTCAATAATTCCGTGCGTACTGACAATGGCCGACAGCCAATTGCGCACACGCTTAGCACTTACGGTGGGCAGCCGTGAGCGACATTGATTGTTGAATATCCGAATTCGAAATGTGGCAATTTTCGAAACGCAGAATTCGCTTTACAGCTGGTCCCAATTTACTGACAATCATTTTCAAATCGATTCAATTAAAGACCGAGCGTATTTGGTTATTGTTACGCTTGGTCACACTTTGGAAATGTTGAAAATTTGACTTTCAGTAAGGCGTGTTACGCTTGGATTTTCTAATTCGCATAATTAACATTTTGAATGGAATTATAGTATAGAAATATTTACCTATGAAAAGTCAATTGGGAGTTTATATTTCTTAGAATGTAGAATTGTGAAGTTTACCTGTAACAGAAAGAAAGATATATTAGAGAAATTCATTTATATATTATGGGAGGTGTATAAAAGTATGGAAAATGTATTAAAGATCTTATTTTTATTATTTGTATTAATGTATATACGCACAATCCTATATTCTGACATAATTTGTTTTTCAAATTATGGTCTTCTAAAGGTATGTTTAAAATACTTTCATAATAATGAACATTATGTAGCTAGATTTCAACTTTCTGGCATTATCATTAATATATACATAAGTAGAATTGTCAATTATCGACGGATATATTGAATTAGTTATTGACATGACACGAAGATAATTATGCCGCACGAAAAATTCCGAAAGCTTTAATTTTCAACGCGCTACTGCATTGCGCCGCATTGCGTTCTTGTCGCGCTCCAGATATCGTCGTAAAATGCGATTACGGCAGCGATATTCAACTAGTAGCGTTCGCGCATGCGCTAGATGTGACTTAAGTGAGCCACGCATGAGCAGTAGCTTGTATGTCTAGCTTGCTAGACTATACATATAGCTATACACCTAGAGGCGTGTTTGTTACAGAAAAATAAGCTGAAGCACCTGAGTTTAAATGGCAAAGATGCAAAGCAACATTAAACTAGCCTAGACGAGGAAAGATGAGACGAGACGACTTTGCACATTGCAAAACAGTTGAAAGAGTTGACTGTGGATGAGAACACATCGGCTCAAGTCCAGCCGTAAGGCAAACACGCCGACAAGGACGTTGAAAAGTTGCTTAAGCTAACGGAAAATGTATACTCTGGAAATGCAAATATTGTCTTGTTTGGTATGTACATATTTTTCTTTGAAATTCGTCTGAAAGGCTTTGAAACATTTTTCTGCAAACTGTAAAATTGATTATGACTTGTTAAGAGACTTTACCGAGCTTTATTTACCTTTAATAATTATTAAAAGCGGCGTAATGAGTATTAAACTATAAAAAGTTAGGAAAATGCACTCAACTTAATCGAATTGAATGTATATTGCCTTCATTTATCATTATTGCATTAGATTGGCCGGATTTGCTGACTTTTACCAAGTATCCACGTATGAAAAGTGGATTTAAGTAGATTTGAGCACATGCCAATGTACAAATTGATCGTTTGCTAACGACTCATGTGTTGGGAAAGTCATTTCCTGCTTATATCTCCACATTTTCGCCTCATTTTGCCTCGTTTTACTTTCTACAAGCGATGAAAATGCGTTAATCGACTTGTTTAGCAAGAATTTGATTATATATTTGCAGGTTTACGTGTGGAATTGCTAGGCACTTATTTTAGTGTTGAAACGGAAGTTCTTGACCTTTTCCTGGAGAATTTGCAGAGAAATCGACTTCATATCAAGTTTTTTTTTTTAAATCACAACAATTTTACACCCTTGCCGATTAATTTCGTTTTTTATTACTTTCTTGTGGGGCATTGTTAGCACCTCCATTTTTATGCAATAACTATTCATAACTCCTTCATCTTTAAAATTGGAGAAGAAGTGAAAAGCTATTAGAATGCAGCATAAACTTTCCTTTCTAACATTAAATATCATATTCTGGGATTTCTTATACCATTCGAGTATTTGTTCTTTGAACATAAAGTTCCTAAATTCCTCATGTTGTCGCATTTAGCTTCGATTTACTTTCTACCATCTATGAAAATACGTTCGACTTATCGGCACGAATTTGACTATATTTTTGCAGGTTTGCAGGTGGAATTGCGCGGCACTTATTTTAGTATTGAACCGGAAGTTCTTGGCCTTTTCCTGGAGAATTTACAGAGATATCGCCTTTATATCAATCGGAATATTGCATTTTATTTCATCTGTAGATGTAAAAAAAGTAACATTTTCCTAATATACGAGATGGTAACCTAGAAAATTTTAATTGTAACATAAAATAGATCTATTTATTTAGCAGAATCTAAAATGATTTTTTAAATATCACAAAAATTATGCCCTTACCGATTAATTTCGTTTTTTATTACTTCCTTGTTGGGCACTATTAGCACCTCCATTTTTATGCAATAACTATTCATAACTCCTTCATTTTTAAAATTGGAGAAGAAGTGAAAAGCTATTTAGAATGAAGCATAAACTTTCCTTTCTAACATTAAATATCATATTCTGGGATTTCCTATACCATTCGAATATTTGTCATTTGAACATAAAGTGCCCAAATTCCTCATGTTGTCGCATTTAGCCTCGATTTACTTTCTACAAGCTATGAAAATACGTTCGAGTTATCGGCATAAATTTGATTATATATTTGCAAGTTTGCTGGTGGAATTGCTCGGTACTTATTATTGTGTTGAAACGGAAGTTAATGGACCTTTCCTGGAGAGTTTATTCAGTAATTTACTTCATATTGGTGGAAATAGTTGCATTTAATTTCTTCTACTAATGAAACACTCGTTTTTTCGATTTTTAGAGATCTAACTGGTTACTAGAATCTGAAATAATTCCTAAATATCTAATATCTAAATAATTGTGCCTTTGCTGATTCATTTAAACCAAGTAAAATTTGTTTGTGGATTACTCGCTTATCGGGCACTGTTGTCTCCTGCTTTTTCTGCTAATTTTTTTTCATAACTTTTTCATTTTTATGAATTTAGACAAAGTGAAAACTGAATTGAATTCAGAATAAAATATTCTTTCTAATCTTATATATCATAGTCTATGATTAATTATATTCTTCCAGCAATAGCCTTCTAAACATAAACCATCCAAAAATTAAACTAGATAAACCGAGCGACAATTTTCCAATCATTTTAAATATAAATAAGTGTCTATAAAGCATATCCTATAAAATTAAATTTTAAATACTCCATAATTAAGTCCGAAACGATACACGGAATATAGGTACATATAAATCTTGAGAATAATTAAGAGAAATTGTGTACAAGTAAGAAAGAAATAAAACACACCCAACAATTTCGAGAAAGTTGTCAATTATCCTGAATAAAAACTCTTATTACTTACATTTACGAACAGCCTGGACTCCCGGCTACTTGGCAATATCTATAGACTTATTCATACAACCAATAGGCGGACGCATAAAACCAATTACTTGAAACGCACGCGCAGCATTTAAACAGCCATTCGCGGGAGAATATTTATGAAAGCCTGTAAGTAAGTTGTAGCTTACTTACAATCAGTGTGCTTAAGTAAGTTATGATTACGTTTAAATATGTTATAGTGGAAGCTGCACCGCCTAAAGAGGAGAAATAGCTAATACCATGGCAATAAATTGTGTCATAGCATCGCAATGCGCATGTCTGCCTCTCTTTTCGATTTGTGCTTTTGTAAAAGGAAATGGTTTCATAATATGTATATTTGTTATTCCAAATTGAAGTGACTTAACTCACTTATGAATGAGATGGTGGTTTATTACTTCATTTTATCGATTTTTGCAATATTTTTTAATATTATTAGAAAACCAATGAAAAAATATTTTATTTAGAATATGTTTGGGATAGGTGCATTATTGTACAATATATTTTGAGAAGCTTTTCCTGAACATTATTTAACTCATCCTTTAAGTTATTCACTCCAAAATAGGTAATCGTTATTGCGGATTTTGTGACTTTAAAGTGACTTAAGTCAATGCTCAAAAAAAGCGGGACGATAACTATAGTTTAAGTGTATGGAATATTTATATTGGTATCAGGATCTAAAAAGTATTTTTGAATATCTCAAAAAATAAATCTGTTATGATGTTTTTAATAAAATTAAGTTTATTGGGTTACCTTCTTCTCGGGCATTGTTGTCACCTGCTTTTTCTGCTAAAATGAATCATAACTCCTTCTTTTTTAAGACTAGGAAAAAGGTAAAATCAGATTTGAATTCAGCATAAAATTTTAATTTTAACCTTTGCTGCTATATTTGAAGATCAATTATATTCTTACATATAATGAACATTAAATATCTACTTCCTAAAAATGAAAATAAATCACAAGTTTTTTTTATCCTCAGTCTGTTACTGATATTTATTTTAACAAATCTCTTTTTTTTGTGAAAGTTTAGAAGATTATCTGAACATTTTCCTTTGAAAGAATCCGTAAGAAAAACTAATTGGAAAGATTGAATTACGAAATTACGAATATTGCTTCACTATCCTTTTAAAGAAATCCGATTAAATCGTTGTCTAGGTCAGTTAGGTGGGTTAGATTAATCACCAGGACGTGGAAATGTTGAACGTAGAAAGTGTGCCCGCGATCGCAATTAATTTTCGGCGCACTAACCAGCAGGCGCGAGATAAGCCATAAAGCCATAAAAGCGGCGTCGCACATGCTCAACACACATTCGACACACACGAAAAAAGGTTGCAAAGACATTCACCCAACGTTGGCCAATTTACTCTCGGATTTCGAGCCGACGTTATATTGTCTCGAAATACACCGGGTTGCCTACGAAGCCGGCAGTGAAAGTCAATAAATGCATTTACGGCGCGCCGTACACATGTCGATGAATTATGTGTTTGTATAGTTTTACGTTGTGTTTGATACAAAAATAAATAACTGCATTTAGTTCTTCATTGATGGAAAAATAAAATTATATTTATTGGGTTTCTCTCTTATCGGGCATTGTTGTCACCTGCCTTTTTTTACTAAATTGGGGATAATTTGGTCATTTTTAAGAATTGAGGAAAAATAAAAACTGATTTGGATTCAAAAATAAATTCTAAGTTTACACATGTTACGTAATTTTCAGGATCTTTTATAGTTTTTCAGTTTTTGTCTGTGGAACATAAATTATCGAAATAAAGTAAATGAATGGACTAATCTCCTTATTTTTAAGTCAGATTTAGAGCAATTGTAAAAACAAAGTTTAAAATTTTCGAAAAAAAAAAATTCTACACCTCCTTAACCTTGTCTAATCAAGTAATCAAGTATACTAATATATAATAGAAGTTAAACACCTTTTACTTAACTTAAATAAAATCTAAATCTTTATAGATGTACTTTGAAACAGTAATAACAAAGCAATCAAGCGAAAAGGAAACGAGCAATTAACACTAACGACTTTGTACACTTGTACCAGGCCTGTATGGCGCATGCGCGACAGACTTGGGCGCGCGCAGGCGCGTCATAAACAAGAGTAGAAATACACAATGCGTCTAGCCGGGCTAAGTGGCCAGTCGCGAGCGTAAGTAATGACTTAAGCCAGCAAGGGCTAAGCGATTATGAAGAAAACAGCGTCTGAGGGCTAGGTTAGGTTGACAGCGTCTGCAAATCGCAGGGGGAAAAGGCGGCCATCGCATATTCGCAGAGCCACTCATACTGCAGATAATTAAGCGTTGTTTATTCGTGAGTGAAATAATACTCGTTACGCGCAAGCGCTTATTGAATATTTGCACGGTGCGTATGCGCGGCCGACACGAGTATAAGAGTAAAAACAATACGCCACATAAATTTGGGCTAAATCGGCGTTATTTACGCGAAAAACGCGTGGATTTGCAGGCACTATAAAGATGAGAGTTTTGCAATGCGAAAAACGTTGGCAATTCCTTGTAGTTGGCATTTTTTTCGTGCGGGAATTAATTGCAAGAGAGTTGGTTGTTCGCTGGGGGTTGATGATGATGTACTATGACCATGGCTTTGTTCCTGCCCGCTTGATTGTGAGTCATCATGGCAATCAACGAGTTTCCTCGCTGGCGATTTAATTAATGGTTGGCTAGTTACGTTTGCGCGCTGAATGGCTCGCCAAATATAGAACCGATAAATATATTTACTTTTTCTGTGTGATCGGAGGGCGGTGCGCTGGAAATTTTGCATGTCGTCATCGGTTTTACGCAATGATTTGCAAATAGCAGGGAAGCGCAGCGATCTTAATTTAGTTCATCAACTGCAGTTGCGATGTGCCCTCCGGGCGGTCTGGGTGGATGAGAGCCTTCGATGGCTCAAGGATAATCACAAATTAATAGTAGATTAATTAAATTTATTAGAGGATGAAGCAAGAAACTGTGGGGGGCATCTATATGTTCAAGCTGAAAATAATTAATATAGCCGTGAAATTATTAATTTTAATAATATGAGTGAGTACAGTAAAAGCTTTTTATTCGCTTTGCATAAGTATTCCATAAATATGCCATGAATACAGGAAACCGTTATATATGTTCCTAGGTGACAAAATAAAAACAAATTTATAAAAGATCAATTAAATTTCTTCTTGCATATAAAATAACAATTCAACGTCAACTACATAAAAAATAAAAGTACATGCATTTTCATGGTGTAACTGATGTTTATTAAGAGCTTTTCTTGATTTTTTAAATCATTAATTTTTTTTCTCTTGAACCACCTTTTCATGTCATTAAAATACTCAATTAGGAATAATGTGTGTTTATTCTTAATTGAGTATATTAGTCTACCTTTATCTCATAGCATTACTAACATTTTAACTGAACAAGGCAACAGAGTTTCTGTGACTTTAAAATAACTTAAATCCCAACTAAAATCAGATGGTAAATTTACTATAGCTTTAATCTTCTAGAAGATTTAAATAGTTATCCGAATCTGAAAAGCTTTTGGGAATATCTAAAAAAGTTTAACTTGTATGATAATTTTAAGAAAAGAAATTTAAAATGTTACTCTTCGACCGGGCATTGTTGTCTCCTGTTTTTTTTACTAAAATATTACATAATTCACTCATTTCTCAAAATAGGAGATAAATAAAAATTGTTTTGAATTCAGCATTTGAATTCATTCTGACCACTTATATAGTTTTTGTATATTAAAAATATTCTTGCATACAAAATAATAATTAAACTTCAATTTTCTAAAATTAAAAGTAAATCGAGTAACACATACAGTTTTATGATGTAACTGATATTTACTAAACACATTTTCTCTGTATAGTTAAAGACTGAAATATTTGTAGATTTTATTTTCTGGAAAAAAAAAAACTACTTTGTTACTAATTTCTTCAAATACTAATTTATAATCATAGGATATTTTGATGACATGAAATGCAGTTTTCCTATAAATAAAATACAAAATAAGGAAATTGGCACTTCATAAAAAAGTGTTATGAAATTATCTTTGCAACAATTTGCAGCGTATATAAAATAGTACTCGAAAGTGACAAATTCAACCAGATAATTGAATGTGGAAACGTTGAAGTGCTGATAAATAAGCAGGTCCGCACAAAACTGCTTCGCACAGCGTCCTAAATCAATTGACATACGATGTGGGAGTGTTTTTACGAGTCGCCATCGTCGCGCGTTTCACACGGCCGGCATGGCGGAACCGCTGAAATAAAATTGCGATATCACCAACAGCCACACAAGCATATACACCACCCAGCTGCAACATCGCTTCAATAAAACTTATGGAATAAAATAATATTTGCGTTTGATCCACGGTCAAAAAGGCACTCTCTCATAGGCGCTTCTCACGCATGTGCGGCGATAGTGTCGCTTTATCCGACGCGTAAATGCCATCTAAACAAGGCGTTTTATGCGCGTTTTGCGCTTGATTCGATTTTATATTTAATACGCCACCGACCACCCCAGTGCGCGGCCGAACATTGTACGGTGCGGCAACTAAAGTGCGGCTGGCAAAAGTGCTCGTAAATGCCGGCGATGCATGTAAAAATCGGCGTTGCTTGTGTTTTCCGCGTTCGCGGGCGCGTTTTGTTCGAACATGCGACTTTTACGAGCACCATCGGTGCGAATTCTATCACACTTAGCCATCCTGAGTATCTGGTTACAATTTTATCGCTGTTATTACGCGCAATTTTTATACATTTCAATATATGCCCTTGGTTAGTTACACACCCAAAATTACTGCATATTATTCGCTTTTTTTTTAAATATTTTTAAGTCATTATTTTTCATATTCTTGTAATATTTGTGATACGAATGGTTTGAAATTTTAATTATCGTGTGAATTTTGATTGAAT
>WSZQ02091762.1:1548-13348 GCA_019419845.2 Weissflogia rhopalogaster | reverse complement strand
GTCGTTTAAATAACACACAAGATAAAAAAGGTTAAAATGATCTCTATAAAATAAAATAACGTACCTTTCTTATCATTGACAATTTTCACCTCGAAATACTTCGAATTGTTAAAATCATATCTGTACTTTTATAGAAGTTTTCATAGAAACTCTAAAATGTCACTTTTTTTATTTTGTAAAATATCAACATTAATTTTCAACATTACGTCAAGTATGTATTAAAATTTTAATTGCATGTAAGTATAACGCCCTTGCAGTTGAATTTCTAACTGCAAGTGAATATCAAAGCAGAGTTTATCAAAGGGTTTAGCTCATGGTTAAAGATTTTTTAAACTACTAAACTTTTTGCTCTCTTCCTTTTCTTTTACTTTTTTTTTCACTTGCACGTTTTAAGACCGTATTGACTTAATAACTGCATTCAATTCAAGACGCATATTGCTAGTGACTGGCATACTTGCACAAATTTTCTGGGAATTTTCCAGGAATTTCTCCATTTTCCTCCTTTTTGTTTGATTTGCATATTTAGGTGAATGTGATTTGAATGGCATACTGAAGATCTATTGAGTTATTTAATGGCAGAATTTGGGAGAGTTCTAAATATTTTTATGAAAGTTTTAAGCAAAATGTAAAATAAGAAAATTAAGCAAATTGTAAAATTCAAGAGTAATTTATTTAAACAAAATATGTTTTAATGAAAACTTCTTGCAACGGAAACGGATAAGTCTGTGGAGAGTTGAATTCGTTCTATTTTGATTTGTTGAGAAGGTTAGAGTTTCCCAAACTTTTTTTACCGCGGCTAGGAGTGTCAAAATTTCGGAAATTATAGATACTTTTCGGATAACTCTTTGCAAACTCTTCCAACAAACCCAAACGCACAGATATAATCATATATTCATAAATTATCTGGTCATAGTCTCAAAAAATAATACATCATAAACGGCTGCCTACTCAGCACACGTGCCGTAATTACACCTTTGTGGGACCCAGTGCGAACAACGCGCTACAATGGTTAACAATGGTTCATGACCTCTTTCAGTGCAAATGTCGTGATAGGTTTAATTTTCTACTGGCAGTCGATGTAGGCATTTGAACATGTTAATTGAGGTTAAGTTGATTACTAGCTAGCAACCCAACACACAAAGGTTATCATTCCTTATATTTTACATAAATCAAATTATCTAGTCTCTCCCGCGTGAATAATTAATTATTTTTTCTTTCTCCGAGGACTCACGTGTCTTATAATACAATATACTCCGTTTAATCGGGACAACATGTTATTGTGGACACATCCTAAACAATAATCGCGACTAATCCCACGAAATATTGTAAATTTGACGAGACAAAGTGTGCTTCTGATGTGTCCCGATTAAACGAAATCTAACGTATTGTAAATGTAAAATTCCAAACAAAGGATAAAACATTTAAAGAAGACAACCAACATTACAAATATTATCAAAATTAGTAGATTAATATGATAGTCATCTGGTTTATTACATTGCGTGCACAATATAACAACAAATTCAATAGCTATGAATAATTTAAATTTAATCGTAAATTTCAGTAAAATATACCAATAATACCCTTTAAAACAAGTTAATAAACCTTTAATACCAATCACTATCGACTAATAATTGCAATATATCACAATAAAATCGCAATAAACCTGTCGAAAAAAAAACAGAAAGGAAATATGCGTTATCAGGCAAATTGGATTAACATCTGTTTTTCCCAATTATACTCTACTCCTTCCACTCTTTCCCTCTCTGCGCTGAAGAACAACAAACGTGTTGCTCTTTAATGTACGTACATGTACATGTAAAATCCAACGTTTTTCACATTTTCGGAAACGGCCGCGAATTGAACCGCGAGGCAAAACGCATGAGCCGAAACCAAACAGTGAACAAATGTTAATGGAAACGATGGGGAAACTCAATACAACGCCTATGCGACCCTCTGCCCTGTATCCAGACAAGGCCTGTACGGGTCGTATAAGTGAAATACAAACAACATTACACTGACACCACCGATAAGTATTCATACATTCAAACAACACATTGGGGAAAGTTCTGTTGATCTAACCATGTTTCAAAACATCATGATTATTGCGTTGCCTAACGATAGCTCCACGGGTATAACCTTGAAAAAAATTATCGCAGTCTAATATTTTCATAAGCGTTTTAAGGTAATTTTCCCGATTCTATCAGGTGTTACGCGGAGTTCTGTACACTCTTTGATAAAATTGATTTTTTCGACGTTTTATTGAATTATACGCCAAATAAATACAAAATGAATGGTGTTGTGTTTTAATTTAGGTCGTAATACATTGTACAGACGCTTTCCAGAAACTAATTAAACTTGTGGTCGACAATAGTAGCGATATTAATAACGCAATTGTCGGATAAATGTACTTGTAGTGTATATTTGTGAATTCCTCCCTGGTGGATGGAACCTTGCCCATTTATTGCGTTTTCCGGCTGTGTTTTTGTTATTTACTGACTTCAAACAGTTTTCTACGAGTTTGAACGACAAATAATTATGTTCATACCTAAAGCTACTAACATATTATAGTTCAGGTTAATTGGTGTTATATAATTATTATTTAAAAGTTAATTTATTCCAACAGTGTTTGTGATTACATTGCAGTACAGTTGAGTTCATGGACTCAACTTTAACTGTCTATAACATTTCCTCTAGGTAATTACTCGGAAAAACTGTTTTAAAAGTTTGTGACAAATTTAATTCTGGATCGATTAATATATGATTTGTGTATATAGAAATTTGGCAAATATAAATTAAAGTGCGATCATTATGAGAAGTCATAACACGCCTTTTTTCCTGATATTGAAAATGTCGCCGTTATTAGACTCAACTTTCAAAAGTTCTAACATCGGTTCTAAGTAATCAAATAAAAATCTGTACCCTTGTGTTTGAATTAATTTTCACGCTGAATCGAATGGTACATGATGTGTACTTCTAGAAATAAGGGAAATGTGAATAAAAATGAAATGTTTAGGTCAAGTCATTTTTTGTGATCGATAATGTTGACGTTATTAAACTCAACTTCAACGAAATATAACTTGATTTCTAAACATGCAATTAAAAAACTATTGCAGGAGATAGTGAAAAATTTCATTCTGAATCGAATAGTATATGATTTGTGTACATAGGCAGAACGTAAATTTAAATAAAAGTGAAATATTTAGAAGAAGTAATTTCAAGTCACGTTTCTGACAGCGTAAACGTTGCCGTTATTAAGCTCAACTTTCACGAGTTATAATAACGGTTCTAAGTAATCAAATGAAAAACTATTGCAGGAGTATGAAGAAATTTTCACGCTGAATAGATTGGTATATGATTTGTAATCCTAAAATATGGAAAATAATGAAAAAAAATGAAAAACATAAAACTCGTCAATTTTTTTTGGAAAATACGTTTTTTGTGTATCTCAGAACAAACTATATTGAATGAAGAGTCGATCCGTACAAGAATGGGTATTCTATGATATGTAGATCCGAAAATATTTTAGAACAAACTTGGTATTACACATTTTAGTTGCTCATTTTGTCGCTTTTTGTTGAAAAGAGGAAAAGCCACGCTAAAGAAGTTGCCTAGGTTTTCTTTTGTGCAGATATTTCACCAGTTTTACTAGCCTTACCTTTATAAAGCCCTAAAGCTTCTTTACGCTGAAAACTACTAAATTTACATAATTTACATAATTTTAGTCATTGTAAATTCGTAATAAACCAACTCGTAATCTCTCGGCTTATTTTTTAAAAAATCACAATCAAATATAAGAACACGAATAAGATTAGAAAAATAATGTCTTGACTTTTGACATGCACAAAAGAATTCATTGTTGAAGATCTTTCCAATTTTTTGTTCGTGTTTTGTTCTGTTTACCCTCATTTCATAGTCTGTGCCACGTGTTTCTCTTTTTTTTTACGTTTTAATCATTGACGCATAAATGCCAGGTATTGTGGTCGATTATTCCCGCCCGCCCTGTTTGCGAGCTTCCATCTTCATTGTACTCTTATCAGCCGACGGAAATGTGCAATTACGTGTGATAGCCGCCCGCCCAACAGGTGCAATTGCGAAATTCATGCTCTAATACAATCGTCAAGCCACCACCACCGCGGTGGCTATGGCTCCGACGTCGCGGCCAACGCACTCGGCCACTAAATGCTCATTAAACGACGTAATTAATTGTACTGATTATGTATTACGGCATGCGGTGCGTTGTATTACCCGTACGTACGAGTACGTGGCAATAAATTCAAACTCTATTGCCATTCAGTATTCAAAACAGTGAAAACACTACTAAATACTCATTGATTATGTATTACACTCATTAATATAATCATTTCGGATATCAATATTCAAACAAATGAGTACTAAACAGAGTAGATTAGTTATTAATGATATTATTATGGATTGTCTTCAATAAAAAAAAATGGTGAGTGTGCGTTTTACCCCACCCCTACCGAAGTAAAACTAAATATATTCTAATTATTTAATCATTATTGTCAGAAAAAAATAATGTATCAGAAAAATAGCTGATGCTATATTCTGTGAGCACAAAAGATGGTCTTCTCGTGCACACGCAATCGGTGCCAACTCTCAAGCTGCACAGTGTCCAAAAACGATCGTTTTTGGCCCCAATACATTCGCGCTCGTAGCGAGCGACCTCGCGCGCACGTTTTGCAATTTTCGAGGAGTTCTTTGCTCAAGATTTTTCATACTAAATATGAAGGTATGAATGTGAAACAAACTTCAAAATGCTCCCGAATTCTTCTACTTTCTCCTGGTCTCAAACTTATTTTAATCCCATTTCGATAAAACTCTTTTATACTCCTTTTAAAATGAGCTGTTTGGTGAAAATTTGAATCTGAACTTCAATAGGGGTTTTTCACCGTTTTCCTTCACCTTTCCATTCAGTTCATATTTCATCATTTTATGAATATAATGAAAAAATAACATAATATAATTATAAAACAGAAATATCCAACTTTGCTCATTCAGGTTCATACTTGTTAACGTTAAAACGTGTTAATCATATTCAAATTGTAAGTTTTATCTAATTTATTGTCCGTAATAGACAATTTTAGGAAATTACCATTTCCACAGCCAGCGAAAAGGTTAATTAAATATTGAAACTCTATGTTTGTTCAAATGTTACAACAATATCGCCTCTCCCCGTCTACGGATAGCTCTATTCATACACATAACTAGAGAGTCGGTAGGGAATCGCTGAATGCTGGATAAACAAAGTTATGTAAACCTGCAAACTACAAATACGCGAAATAAAGTCGAGCATGAAATTGTTGTCGGTAAATTCGCCAAGAGTGTCTGCTCGGCGAATGCTTATCGCTAATCTAATTAGAGGCAAACAAATTCATGTATGCGAATGAAAGACATAAAGAGTTCAACGAAGCTTATGAAAGTAATAATTTATTTCTTGAGAATTTGTCATGTGATGTTTTGACAGAAAATGTTATCAGTGTTTTCAACATACGATTAAATTACATAAGTTTAATCTACAAATTCATATTTATTGATATAAATAACTTTAATTTGTATTTGAAGTAATTCTAATCAGAAGAATGGAATTATTCTTAATTGGGACATCTGATTATCGGGACAGTCGATTATTTGTGATGAAATTTAAATTTCAATTTCATGGTCTAGTTATTATTGCATATTCTCGCGCCCTGAGACCCTGAGATCATAAGGGCCTCCCAGTTTGGGAGCCTCTATGGCAAGGAAGGTCTTTCCATCACAGCAGTCACTGGCATCTAAAAATCCATCTGCAGGCCTAACCTTGACTACCAGCTCATACTGATAGCTAATACAACCATCAGGGTGAGTTTGGTTTATGGATAAAAGGAATTTGATTGTTAATGTGAGTAAGACAAAGTGGATGGAGTTCCGTAAACCAGGAGGGAGGAGCAGAGTGTGCAGTATGAGGTGGAAGGGCCAAATACTTGAGAAAGTCGATGTATTTAAATATCTGGGCTTTCAATTCGAGGATACGGGCGTATGGAAGGAGCATGTAAGATGGGCGCAAGTGAGGGCAAGGTGTGCATGGGGTAGGGTGAAAGAGAAATGGGGTAAGTGTGGATGTGAATGGGAAACTGGAAGATTGCAGTGAGATTGTGGGATGCGTGTGTGAGGCCGATACTAATGTATGGCGTGGAAGTGTGGGGTATGGATGAATGGGAGCTCCTGGAGCGCGAACAGACCTGGTTTCTGAAGGACCTAATGGGGTTGGAGAGGTCAACTCCGGGGTATGTGGTGCTTCAGCAGGCAGGGAGGTTGAGTGTTAAGTGGGATGCGTTCGCAAGAGTGGTGAGATATGATATATGAAGTTGGTGCGTTTGGGGAAGGAAAGGTTGGTTAGGAATGGGTGGATATGGTGGGCGAACAGTGGGACCAATGCGTGGGCAGCGCGGAGAAGGCGATCGTTCAAGTTGATGGGGATCTCAGAGGTGGCGGTGCGGTTGTTGTGAGGTGGAGGAGCAGGGGAGGCAGGCGAAGATCCGGGAGAGCACGTACAACCCGATTTTCCAGAGGGTGCAAGTGGTAGGGAGAGAGACCGGAGTTCTTAGCTTCGACGAAAATGCCCAGGAAGGATAAGGTCATGCTGGCGAGGGGGAGATATGGATCAGAGGAGAGGGGCCGGAAAGTATGGATGGGGCCCGAATATATAGAATGCGTATTATGTGGAAATGGAATCGACACTTGGGAGCACTTTGCTGGGAAGTGAGGGGGAATGGTCTAGGACGGGAGGGATGGGAAGGAGAACAGTGGAATACCTAGACAAGTCGATTGAGGCGTGAAGGAGGAGGAGGGAGAGGCGGAAATCGTGTTGAAGTTGATCTGCGTTTTTTTTTGATTTTGAAAATGAAACAAATTTTTTTTTTCATTTATTATTATTCACATATATTTATATATTCATAAACTTGTTTTTCTTGCTTTATTCTGCTTGTTTTTAATCCATTTAATCTATTTTATTCGTGATATAAACAGATAAGATGTGAAATACATGAATTGCACCTGCAATATGCACGCCATGGTAATTTCCACGATAAATATCAAATAACAATGTTAAATAAAGCGAAAAAATACGAATGAGGTTGATTTAATTTAGTTTCCTGCGTGACTTTGTGCAGAGGCATTAAATATTAACTGATTGAGCCTTTAATCCTGGGGTTAATCCAACTACAAGTTTGACATCCGGCTTTTCGTTGTTTTTGAGTTGGTAAACTGACATTTTATTGGTTTTACTTTGTTTTTTGGTTGTTTGTATGTTTCGTTGTAGTTGGTTTAATTGTAAGATTAATCTGTTTGCGAGAAGTTAATGGGCTTACAAAACTTAAGTCAGTTGATTAAATTAAGGTATAATGAAGGAAACTAAAGTAATATTAGATTTCGGTAGGATTTTAAAGATTAGGGAAGTTGCTTTCATGCGATTAGTTGAAGAAAAAGTTTTATTGCTTTTTTGGTTGCATGATAGATGAAAATTATTTAGTTTTAACCAAAGTTAACAAAAGTATTTTCTGAAGATGTATTAGACGATGTTTACATGTGAATATTATGGTGCCGTATGATTCTGAGTCTGGCGCGAGTAACGTGTTTATATTGATGCAATTGTTCCAATAATAATTAATAGTTTTATTATCACACAAGTAAGAGTAAATTTTGGAAGCTCAGAAAACCTAGAAAAAATATATAATCATCAAAACATGCTAAAGAGTGACAAAACCAAACACTGACACTGACAAACAGCAATATTTCACTGCTCTAATAATAGTTCCAAAGTAATAACATTTTAAGAGAATCATTTAAGAGAAAAAAATGTTATACTTTATGTTGTTTTTATTCATTTTTCATGTTATCCTTCCAAATAATGACTCTTTCTACGAAGATAAGTAAGTATTACATCTCCTGAAAGTACCTTTTCCCTTTCTTATGCGACAATAAAACATTATCATAAAGAAAAACAAAGTAAACACGTTAATTCAAGACTGAAAACTAAAAGTATGAGAATAAAGACAGCTTACAATCTAAAAGCTTACTCGTGAGCAATTTGCTCCATAACTCTAATGCACAATCATTCCACCATCTAACTTAATAACATATTAATGCACTTTAATGTAGTTACACGCAAGTTGATGCAAGTTAGATGTGGGAAGAACCTGTGGATCTTGCGCGTAGATAAATCTCGTCATCTGAATATTCTTCCAGATCGCCATTTTAAGCTGTTCTAATTGGGATAATGCGCATTACGGCCGAGAATTCGCGCTCAACTGAATAATTAAAACACGTTCATCTCGTTCATATAATAACCCAGTGCTAATCTCTATCGTAAAGTCGATTAACTTTCATAATTGGGTGCTTTCATCTTTCAGTACTTCGGCAATCTGATCAAGCATTGCCTCTTGCCGAAAGTGTCTTAATTTCGGATTGCTTTAAATATTTGTCTTTTTTGTTACTTTATTTATGAGTAAAAGAACATCTTCTTGTAATATTTAGTAAACTACCCTTAAATGAGATAGCAGATAATCGGGGCAATCGTTTATAGGGGTCAAATTTTAAATAATGGAACAAAAACCCTCGAAGTAATTTAATTTTTTCTGGGCAACATTCAGCGGATTTTTTTAAATTTCTATTCAATTTTTCATATTTGGGACACTTACAAAACGTGGTAAAAATATTATATTTGTGATTTTGCTAGAAAATGTTAAGTTCAAAGAATTGGTCGATAAATTTAGTATAGTTTCAATTTAATAAGGTAGTGTAGGAAGAACATAACATGTTATTAGAAGGAATATTTTCTACCTTGAGCAATTTCTAAAAAGATTATTACAAGCAATTTTATCATTTTAACTACGGATAGTTATAGACAAAGAAGGTACAAATAAAATCGCTTTAAAATTAGTAACAGGCAGTATAAACGAAAATAGAATTTAAGAAAATAAATGTTAGCTGTTTAAGATGTCAAAGAAACATGAAAAAACAAATTGTATCAACATAGAATATAATACATAGAAATGAGCTCAAAATAACAAATAAAATGCATTTGGATGATAAAAAAAATGATGAAAAAAATTAGGGCTTCAGAATAAAGTGATTTGTCATTAAAATCCGTAGTGAAAAATTAAATGGGTGACTCCAATAATTATTTTTCAGGGTCAGGATTTTACAGAATAAACTGCAACGATTGTAGTAAACATTACATCGGACAAACGGGTAGGAATTTCCTTACCCGTTTCAAGAAACACCTAAAGTGAACGCGACTACCCTCAACTGTTCAGCTTTGGCTGATCATCTCATAAATTTAGACCGTTGGTGTTCCACTGATAATATAAAAATTCTACACCGCGGAAATGGGCCATAAACTAAACGTTCTCGAAGAAATTTACATTCGCGAATCCATTAGAAAAAAAACCAGACCAGGTAGTAAATGACCAGATCAAACTACTAGTGAATATCCCACTCACCCTCGCAATGTTATAAAAAGAATTGTAACTCCAGTGGATGATACAGTACCTGTAGATGCCGAAAGGTGAAATGTACATTGTACGTGTTTAATAAAACGTTCTCATATAACATTTTTCAAACTCTTTTTTCTGGTGTTTGTGCAAAATAATATTATTTTCCAAATCTCCCGCCTAAACCCACCAACTTTTATAGTTTAGATTAGAAGAGAGATGACTGTAGTCACGTGACTCTCGATTCGACATACTATAACTTTACCCCCCACTCCAATCAACTAACGCCGCTTATTTGGCTACTTACGAATCGTTTCTAGAGATGTTTCGATCAGGATTATTACAAAACATTCAAGGACAAGAAGAGATTTCTGACCTGTTCTTGACCTAGTAGACAGTAGATAAAATTAAAATCTCAAATAAAATCGAAAATGATTAAATATTTCCTGCTATTTCTAGGAGGATGCGCCAATTTTGGTCACTCCTGCTATGGTGGCATGGGCAAACGTAACCTGAACGAAGAGTATGCCTCACAAGAGACTAACCAAGTCGACGAAATCAATCCCGGCTTGGTCTTCACTGGCCCACGCAGCATTCCCCAAATCAGCGATCAGCGTCGATATCACGAAAACAAAATGGCAGCCGCTGACAAAATGGCGCCCTATTTCCAACAATTGGTAAGCCCTCTATTATATACACGACGATTCAATGCCTCAAAAATTATGGTGTGATCTTACGGTTTGAAATGTTTTACAAATTCATTCCCAAAAATCGTTGATTATACATTTCATCTTTCGATACCATCAACGTAAAAATATTCCAACCAAACCGAAGATCATACCTAAATATTTCATCTTTAAAAAACACAAAGCTTTTGAAAAATGTACAATTTCAAAAAATTACAGCTGCGTTTATATCGAAATATGCAACGTCAAGAGCAGAACCAACTTGAGACATCCATCGAGAAGTAAAATTGAATAACCCCCAATAATTGTAAAATAAATGAAAACAATGAAATGAATGCAATACAACAACAACAACAAAAAACAACCTCCATCACGATGTCATCAATATGCAATTACTTACCATATCAATAATTCGATTTTAATTGTATTCTAATTACAAGAAAATGTACTTTTAATGAAACAAATATTTAAAAAAATAATTGATTTACATATGTTTAAAAGGCTGGAAAACATATGCGAATCAAAATTTACTTAAAACTTACTTAAACATACTTGAAGTTTAGTGTAAGTCGTAGAAATTGTCAAAATGTCAAATATATATTATATAAAATGTACTTTACTTAAGTAATAAGAATAAATTGAGAATTATAGTAGACAGTCGAAGCGGATATTGAATTGTCGCGAATGTATAAATAGACTTTCGGACGATAAGACGTGATACGCAGCGGTATGATAAGAAATAAGTGTAAATAAACACGCTGTGCGCAGATAAACTGAAGTCAGTCAAATGCAGACACTTAAAGCGGACGCATTAACGCATTTAGCCGGACATAACCTCGCCTGAACTCGTTTAATTCGATAAATGGCAAATATTTGACGAAGTTTACGAAAACGAATAGCAACTTGACGTCATAAAACGAGACTACTATTGATGACTATTGATAATAGTGCAAATAATGGTTAGCTACAAGTTGTATCTACAAATTGTGAATACAAAATGGCGGTGTTCGTATGCATCTACATAAATCGCGCATGGTAAAATTGTAGAAGGTTGTGCCAAAACATAGCGAGTCCAGTGTTGTGCGTGAGAGTGAGTGGTGTTTGAGTGTCTTTTTGCGTTGATAATTACAAAATCAATGGAGATATCCGAGGAGAGTGTCACGTAAGTTTGCCAGCATTTCATAATTACGTTATTTGTCAATTAATCAACGTTTGTTTGCGTCTAGCTCGTCGGCGGATGAAGCGTACGACGTCTTCAACATCAAAAGTATTCCATCGTTGATCTCCTCGTATGATGAAAGCATGAACGAAGTGTCCCAGGGATTGTCGATGGCTTCCCTGGGTGCGTTTGTTTTCTTAAGTAAGTTTAGCTTATTAAATTTATGTTTAATTGCAATTAGGGGGGGGGAAACGGTGCAACCAACCGGGCGTTGTCGACGAGAGTTGCGCCAATTTGACTGTAGATGACATTAGTTCATTAAAAAATGTCTTAAATGCTAATATTTTCATTTAATTTTGTATACAAGAAGAGGAAAATCTGATGCCTCCTACCAAAGGCTGTCAATGAGAGATTTGTCAAATGTCCGATAGAGGGCATTAGTTTGACATAATTCATTAAAAAAT
>WSZQ02091707.1:0-13386 GCA_019419845.2 Weissflogia rhopalogaster | reverse complement strand
GATTGGGCCGGGTGAAAGTTACTATTCCCTTACACCACTATGTGGTAGAAAAAGGATGTTGAAAATAAATAAAAAAAAATAAAAATTTCTTAATCAAAACGATATTGAAATATGTACATTATACAACGGGAGTAGATAGAAGACTTTAAAGGGTATGGACCCATTGCGCAATGGGGTTGTTTTGTTTTGTGTTGCGTGCGCAAGCATGGCATCAAAAAAGCCGCTTTTCATGTCATTCTTATTAACTGAGGCCGATACAATTTTAAATAGCGATTCTATATAGTTATTCAATTTAATGCTGTAATCGAATATTTGATAAGTATACCATCACCGTAGATAATGTCGTTCAATATAACATTCGCATAATACATTTTGTTATCGTAAACACGGCAACAAAAAAGACAGATTTTCATATGATGCCTCATTACTCATAAGAATTAAACATCGAAGTGCGATTCTCGAATAGCTGCTAAATCTAATGATGCAATGTGATTTTTGGTATGACATTTATGATGGGAGTTATGCTCCTTCAATTTGCATGTTCATAAAACATTGCAATGTATTGCAGCTAATGCCAAAAATTGTCGGGAGGTTCGGTAGAGATACCAGATCGGTATCCCTACTTAAAACCCACTATGCCACGGCGAAGACGCAAAACGAAGAATGTCAGAGCAGTAAAGAATTGCTATGTTTTCTGTGATTTACTACGATTCGCAAGTGATCTCAAGTCGTTTACAAAGTTTCTTGTCGCTTTAAGATGTTTTAAGATGTCTCTAGTTTCTTCAAATTCTTCGAATTTCTCTTTTCTTAGTTTTGTGGGGTACGGTGTGCCGTTGATTGCGAGTAATGATGCAATTGTTTAGGAATGACGAATCACAATTAAGAAAAATAGTTAACAATGGAAAGACGAAGGGAACAGCGAAGTTGCGCGTTCGGTAGCAGAATACCAAGTCCCCGAGGTAAAGAAATATAAAGACCTCGAGGATGCATCAAAGAAAGAGCGCTATGGTCGAAGAGAAGATTCCTGCGCTTGGAATGCATGCAAAGAGTAGAAACAGATGTGTAGGTTTGGAAGATTTGCAGAGTTGAAATTGAGAGGATGAGTGGAAAAAACCTTGCAGAAATACAAAATCTAATACATGCTAATGTGTGGTCTGGACCGCCACAGTTTTATTGTATAGAAAACAAGATGTTGTGGCTAACTGCGCAGCATCTAACCTAACCTAGCTGTACCTCACTTTACATAGCATTTTTAAATCCTAGCAACCGTTCACTAATTTTACCTAAACTTATGTTTTAGCAACTTATCTTATCTGAACTTATCTGTACGTTAATTCCCTTTCCTAACCAAACTTAAACCTACCATGGCCTAGTAGGTTTAGCCAATTGAATATGTAGATATATGAAGACCACGCATACTTGACAGCATTTCATGTTTAATGATTACACAAAATAAACAATGTTGTATGTTCTCCATCAAAATCAGAAAAGAATCCGGAATTTTAAGTAAACACCTGTTTTCTTAACAAATATCAATGATAAAAAACATTAAAATCGGCTTGGCCCTTTAGTAATCTATCCCGGAATACGCCCTCAAATCTGAATCAGGATAGGTGGTCGGACCATATAAACCTTATTTGGCACACTGTGGCAAATCCTGCGAACGCATCCCATATTTTCTAAACCTTTGCAGTTTCTCTATGCTTTTTGGGACTACTGGCTCTCAGATGCAAATCCGGTACCCTAACTAAACCCCTTAATCGGCTTGGCAATCATCCTCCTCGCCTTCTCTTAGGAAGGGACAGATGATGGCCCGGACCAGGAATATAATTCCTGACCCTAGGTATCACGCTTGACCCGGGTATAACCTTCCGATATTGCTACACAGGTCAGACCGTGTTTCTGAGCTACCATCCAGCTTTATCTTTGTCTATTCTGACGGACATGACCATGTTCAGGTATTCAGATATAATATCCCATTTGTTCTTGTCTTCGAGCATTTTAGCCACCATAGTCTTTGGACATAAATTACCGACCCAACCTGTTCTGACCTAACCTAACCCAACCTGTCTTGACCTAATCTAACCCAACCCAACCGAAGCTAACCTGACCCGACATAAACTAACCTTACTTAACTGAACCAAATCAACCAATATATTTACAGACAGTAAGCAACGTTTTACATTTTTTCAGTTATTATATAAGTTCGCCCGCCTGGGTAGTTTAGTGGGTAACACCTCGGCGTATCACGCCGGCGGACGAAGTTCGAGTCCTCAGGAAGAGCACCTCTGTGTGTCTGAATTATGCAGACACAATACCCACACCCACACATTTCTACAAATAACACAACATTCTACACACTATTCAACACTACAAATCACTATAAACTTACAAACTCAACAGTACACTACAACCAAAATGTTCAAAATCTACACAGTCTACAACTACTGAAATCTATTATCACCAACAACATCTATCAAACATCAACTATCAATAAAAACAAAAAACATTGTAAACAAACAATAATAAAAATATATCATCTCGGAAAGACCTCAATGGTCGATAGAGAATAAAATATATGAATACACATGCAGCTGGACACGCATGTGCCGTTACGCTTGGCCGTGATAAGTCATTTTCCAGATGGTTAAGACGCCAAATGCGTCGTGCAACCACTTAAACCTACCCCAAGAGCGACTTGAGCCTCTATGCTCTCTTTATTGACCATTTGACGACTCCGGACTTACAAAAAACGTGAAAAACATGTGGTGCAGACTAAACAGTTCAAAAGTTCTTTCACGCCAGACTAAATATAGATAATTTGGCGACAAATATAAAAAAGGACTCTAACTTGCCTGGCCGTTCTCAATACCTTCATATCTCCCATTCTGTGTCATCCTAACCTATCCTAATCGAATCTAATCAAACTTAATATCACCTAATCGAAGCTAACTTCACCTAACCCAACCCAACCCTAAGTAAACTGATCTGACATAACCTAACCTTATTTAACTTAACCAAATCAACCAATATATTTACAGACAATAAGCAACGTTGTACATTTCTTCAGTTATTATATAAACTCTCTCAAATGAAAATATTCCTATTTCTGTTTGAAAATAATTATTAAATGTCAAACTAAAATATTGCGTAACATTCTGAGAAACTTAACGTTTGAACGTTGGAAAATGAAAACTAAAGTTGAAATAATTGAAATGGGCAATCATTAATTTTCTAGCAAATTGCACTGGTAAAAGGTTGACGTAAAAATATTAACATTTACTTAATTATTACATTCATAAATGCACGTAATAAGTATGTCCAAATCGATGGTAATTGCAAGTAAACTATTTTATTTTCGATGGGAAAATGCGTAAGGCAAACATATTTCATAGGCATTCTAATATTATGTCTTCAACTGTGCACTATTACGCTTTGATATTGCACGTATGAAATTGTTTAATTACTACATAACTAAATAACAAAGTGAGAGGTTGAGTAAAAATTGAACAGTTATTTATTTATAGTAAAGTTCCTTTTATTCGATTTCATATTTTTTTCATCGTGTCCCAATTGTTTTTAAAAATATAACAAATTAGAAGAATAGATGATGGTGAGGTGTTTATAAGTTAAAATATGAGATAGGATGCGGTTAGTTCGGGTTAGGATGTAGGAGAACCGCTTAATTAGTTTCGTAATTGGTCATATTTGAATGGCCGGAGGTTAGCTAAATTTAAATTGAGCTACACTTGCTTTCGTTGCATCACACCGACAATTGTTGTTAACGATAGAGCGTTGGTTGCGATCAACACATTGACTTACTGTTTATTGAGAGGTGAATGTCATAATGCAAAATAGCTATTGTTCATTTGTTTTTTTTATTATTATTGAATCATCTTAATTTTTATTAAGTTGATTGATTAAATAACTTCATTTAAAAATTTCAACAAAATTAGTTTTATTGAAATTATTTCATGAAATTATTAAAAGTATTAATTCAATTAATAATATTGAAGTTTTTCTTAATTACCTGATTTTTTTTCAGGGACAAAACGGTTTCGATGATCTTCGACGTTATGTTAAGCAAGGAGGTGACTTTGCAAAAGAATTGGCGACCATTCTACAAGAAAGGTAACCTCTAAAAATTAGTCAGCATATTATTAACCTCGAAATTTGCCTAGATCGGATGCTGAACTTCAATATTCAAAGTCCCTTTCGAAACTGAGCACCAAACTGTCTCGGGCATGTAGAGAAGGTGTTGGTGGACTGAACGAAGCCTGGAAAGCCGTTGCTATCGAGATGGAAACTCGAGCGGAGGCCCATCGGCAGATGTCCAACGTCCTCTTGGAGGAGACAGCAAAACCTTTGAAGATTCTCTCGGAAAATCAGCACCGCCAGAGGAAGAACTCTGAAGCGATGGTGGACAAAGCGGCGAAGGTGTTGTCAGAATGGCGCGTGGCTGAGGGTAAAAGTAAGAAGCACAGTCACGCATGCGCCCGCGATAATGAGAAACTTCAGGACGCCATGTTGGAAAATCGTATGGCGAGGAGTACCAGTTTGATCCAACTGCCAAATATACATAAAAATACCACGGAGAAAGATAATGCCAAAGTAAGTTGGTTTAGAGCAATGGTTGGCAATCTATGACCCGTGGGTCTTGACCCATTTACTAATTTCAAGGGACCCTTTATGGGGATCCTTCTTTTTGGACGTACGTCAAGTCTACGAGAGACCCTGTTAAGTTTGTGTTAAGGATTAAATCCCTAGCTCAGATGTGGGCGCAACGGGGGCCCATTTGAGTGTTACCCAAATGTCTCAACACCCATAAAAGACTGCCAACCCCTTGTCTAAAGCAAGGATCTGCACTCTTTTTGGCTGTGTGTCAGAATTTACCACAAACTAAATAATAAAAGAACGTTTGGGTATTCGTGAAAAGAGGGTGTCCTCATGGAGCCGTTGAAAAGGGTTTCTTCCCTGAGTTAATTGTAAGTTCAGTTGGAAGTAGTAAATGCCCCACGAGTCATGGATTGCCGACAGCTGGTCTAAAGAAAAGTACTGTCTATAAGACAACAGAAAAAAACTTAAGTATTCTTAAGGCTCCTGAAACTTTCTGAAGATTTCTAGAAATTTCAGATCATATTAACTTTTAACCATTTTTAAATGTCGTCTTAAATTTTTAGTTGGAAGTAAAAAAGAGAAAAGCAGAAGATGCAGTAAAAAAGGCTGACATCGAGTATTACTCACACTGTGTTCGATCTGAAAGATCAAGGTAAAGTAATTCTAATCCAATATAACCGCTCATAGCTAATACTAATAGCTAATACCCATAATATCCTCAAAAGGTTGGAATGGGAGTCAGCCGTCCTCAAAGGAACCTTAACCTTCCAAACTCTCGAGGAAGATCGTTTGAAGAGCCTCAAAGCGATTCTGGCTTGTTATCTCAAGCACAATTCAGAATTAACTCCAAAACTGGAAGAAGTTGTCGTGAAAATCCGGATACCCATTGAAACTGCCGAAGCACAGAAAGACCTTTCCATGTTTGTGAATCTAAGACAGTCCTCTCAACAGACGTCTGAACAACTCCTGCCCGATTTCTACTGCGAGCACATCACACTGGCAATGAACAGGGAGCGAAGGAAACAGGCTTTGGTCAAACTCTTACAGCTTATCAAGCTGGATATTGAGAGGGAGCGTAAAGCAAAGACTGGCTTGGAGAATCTGTCCAAGGCTATAAAACAGACGCCAAATTTTGGCGCTGAGGATTCTCAGCAGACTGTGGCTGAAAAGTTGTATCACGTAGGTTTAGAGAATTTTATTGTTTTGGATTATTTGTCATCACGTTGTTGTTTGTAGATGAAGTCTATGCTGACTTATCTGGAAGGAGCCAAATATAAAGTGCAGTCAGCACTGGCTGAGTTAGATTGTCGTCCTAGGACGGGACATCCTCTAGCATCACATATTACTGTTACTCGAGATAAGGCTGGTTTGCAACAGAGTATATTGAAGGTAAGTCAGAATTTTTATTGTAGTCTTTTATATTGATTTCAATCTAGTTAGATCTAGCAAACCTTTTGAGACCTGGATTTTTTCCAGTTGAGCACAACAAGATTTGAGACATATTTGACTTTCTTTGTTGTTAAGTTTCTCTTTCCTGTGAAAGAACCTTCTCCCATTCTTTTATAAGGTCTTGTTATGAGGTACAAGAAAATAATTTTATAGGTGCTTTCTAGAAACTATTTAATATTGTGGACTGTGGAGTGTACTTCTTTGGTTTCTACAAAGGCAGCGTTTCTGGACTATTAGTAGAGGACTCTCTGTAGAGTCTCTGGGATACCTAGAAGAAACACAAAATCTAGCACTTGTTAAAGTATGTCTTTGACATATTTAGTATACTCTGGGTTAAATCTCTTGGCAAGTTCCTTTTTCCTGTGATGAGCCTTCTGAAAGTCCCTTTCTTACGAGACTTTAAAATGCAACTTCCATTAGTTATCAACATAAGGATCTAAGACTACTTCGCAGACGTTGTAATGTTGTAAACGGCCTTACAATCAGATAGCTGCGGAGTATTCATCATTGATCTCGGAAGGACACTTCCTTTTATGGGCCATTAAAGAAGGACCACTTATAGAGCCTTGGAAACTTTTGTCCTAGATCTCTAAGAAAACGTCTTCTCTTCTTATGTTAAGTGGTGCCGCTTGTGATTTTCTGGCGCTTCTCCTGGAATAATTATAACAAGTTACCAGACCACCTCTTTGATGGTTTGCCAATGTTGCGATGGTGGTCTCTTTTTTTGCAATTCTTCCTTCCATCATTCTTTTCACAAGGTCGTTCTAAATCATCCTTCGATTTCGTGTCGCCCCTGCTATATGAGGAACATTGCACATCTCCGTGATAGCACAATACAGTTTCCTGGCTCTGAAGACAGGATCCGCTGATCGTTTTTATATCATAACTATTGTTCAAAGTATGCTATGAAAACTTATTTGTTTTAAACATATAAGGGTCATTATAAAAGATAATCTTTGCTTAAAGGTCTTAGGAGGAATCTTTTTCTGTAACTATTAAACAAAACGTTTCAAGGAAGTACATGGGCATATACTTTTCAGTATTCCAAAATCTCGTCCCCTTGATATACCCTTAGAAAGAATAGAAACTTCCTGCAGATATCTGAACCAAAATATCCAAAATACTCCAATATCATGATTCTGACCATATGTCAAGGTCCTCGAAGGACCTCAGAGGTATTCCAGGTCAACTACTTCATTTAATTCACATAATCCCTTCCGGAACTTTATAACATAAGGTTCCGATGTATTCTATATCAAATTTTAGGACCTACCTTCAAAAACAAAGAAATGAACTTCCACTAAGAAAAGTCCTCTATCCCATACCTATTTCAGAAGATATCTTTATTTCTTTCAGGCATTCTGATATTTCAATTCTGATAATCCGTTCAGGGATTTTCTAAAATAAGGTTCCAAGGTATTCTCTATAAAATTTCAAACTCTAAACAAAGAAATGAACTTCCACTAAAAATTTCCTCTGTTCCATACCTCTTTCAAAAGGTCATATTTATTTCTTTCAGGCACCTTTATGGTTAAGAGAACAATGGACAGAAGAAAACGAAAACAAAAACGACAAAAACAACGAAAGTTCCCATCATAGTCCTCAACACAGTCCACAGCATACGGACGTCGAAAACAACTGGATCGACCGAGGAATGGCAGATGGTAACTCCAACCAACATGATTCTGATTTCGGTAAATATGCCAGGACCTTCTTACCACTATTCGTTTCTCTCTCTCTCTCTCTTGATACTCTTGATATTCAAAAATCTAAACACTTTGAATTTCCAGATGAATTCTCCTCTCAAGGAAGTAGCATATGTGGCGGTAGCTGCCACAATGAAACCCATGAACATATCGACAACGTCGATAGTGTTCGACCAATCGCCGAATGCAAGGCATTGTATCTATACACACCAAATCTACCCGACGAGTTGGCGATCCGACCTGGAGACAAAGTTGTGGTCTACCGACAACAAGAAGACGGGTGGTGGCTCGGGGAATGTAATGGCGCTGTGGGCATCTTCCCTGCCACCTATGTAGAGACAATCAAACCGTAAACTCATCCCTAATATGAGGTCATTGCTTCTAATTAAAAAACAAACACTATACATTAACGGCACGCTCAAAACAGCAAACATAAGAATAAAATGTGATATAATTGTTGTAACAGTTTAACCTAGTTAAAATATATTTTAATGTATTTAACGTTATTTAAACTGATTTATTTCGTTTAAGATGTTATAGAGTTATTATATTAATAAGTTAAACATTTTGTATACACTTGTAAACGCTTATCATAATTATAGCTCAGAGAAATAGAAATAAATCAAGAAAATTGATCAAACTGTTTGTTGTTTTGTGGATATTGATCAAACATTTTGGTTCCTAAAATACCTCAGGATATTCCACAAAGTTTTCATTCTAGTACAGTCTTAGCAAGACAAAACATTATCAGTAAAGACTCAAATCACTGGTGTCTTCTTCTAATCTTGGTTCAATTTTCCCTAAATCAGCTAAACCTTCCTTATCCGAATCGCAATGGCAGCTTCTGGTCGTCTTCCTGTAGGATACATTAATCCTTCCTCTTTAGCTCCATCTTCTTATCGTCCCTTTACAAAAGAACATTCCATTCATGCATCTCCTACCCAATTATTAGAAAACTACCGAAAGAACCCACTAGATAAACCTCCGGGTTATCTTCCTCAAGCTGAAGATTACTTAAAGTATCCCACCAATTTGAAACCTCTTGGAGTTCTAGACTACGCAGCTCAGGGACGTACAGAGTATTCCCATGAGGAAGGTTATCGTGGTATACGTCCAGTAGTGGATACCTTTTCCATTACCCGATTTAGCCCTGGCGAATGGCGGCTTCATAATAAAGATCTGTTGGTGACTTCTCATGAGAAGCAGAATAAATGTGAGAATGCCGAGTGGCATGCTTCAGAGTGTATTGAGCATGTCCGGTTACAAACTGATGATAGTCAAAGGAGGAATACCGAAAGGTTATGGCAACGTGAGAAGGAGATCTATAGATGGCAGACTCAATTAGAAGATGGGATTGAGAGAATGCAGGATGAAATTGATTTACTGAAGAAGGAGAGGGTGCGTTTGCAAAATTCTCGTCAGATGGTTCTGATTCCTATGTCTATTGGTATGTTAGTTTTTGATACACATTTCCTGAAATAACTTAATTTGATCTGATATAATCTGTTCAACTTGGTCTTAAACTGGTTGTCACCTGACCAGACCTAATCTTACCTTATCAAGACTAGATAAAATCATGTTATACCTGATTTGATCTGCCTTAATCTAACCTGGCTTAAAGAATCTTACAATTGGCCTCAACAAGTCTTAATCTGATCTGACCTGACCAGTCTGTACTAGGCGTGACAATGACCTGCATTAATCTGTTCGTCACGATCGTGAACTCAGTTTATCAGATGTGTTATGACCTGAATTAACTTATCCTGTTTAGCAGATTAGACCAACTCCGGTTAGGCTTCACCTGATCTACTTCTCTGATCTTACTTGAACTAACCCTGCGTAAGTAATATTTAATCTGAATATGAGCTTAGTTTGCCATATTTGATATTACCTGATTTGACTTGAGTGAACTTCTATTGACTTGACATGCCCAAATCATCAAATTCGATTAGAACTAATCTTTTGCTTTAAAAATCCTCTGTTGAAGTATTCCAGGGTAATCTGGTAATCTAACTTGGTTCTTGATAGACCAGGTCTGACCAGAGAACTCCTCCTCTACCGTGAGCCGACTTGACCTGACTTAACCTGACCTGATCGGATCAAATTAAACAAAACTTGACGAAATCTCATAAATTCTCGTTTGTTAACAGCTAGAGAAAGTATTCATCGTCGAACAAGTCGTATAGACATAGAACTAGTTCGAGACGAAGTAGAAGAAGCACTAACCGTGGAAATGTCACTAACAGCACAGATTAAAGAACTCTTGGAACAAATCCTACGCGATTTGGAAATGCAAATGATCGAAAACACCTCAGCTAAAAGACAAATGTCCTACGACTGGGCTGAGAAAGTTCGCGCCTTTGAATTGGAATCGAAAAATTCAGACTTGCGAAATCACTCCACCACTATCCTCTGGAAACATGGTGTTACTTCGTTTCCTAACGAGTTAGTCCAAAACTATAACAGGATTAAGCTATATATTTAACAACTATGATTTTAAGTCAATCAACGGTGGAATTGTGGAATAAATTTGTTAAAGACATTCATGAGAAAGGGGAAATTATTCGGAATAAGTCTACAAAATTCCGTTCTACTTTGGACGCCATTTTGATTCATGCTGCGCGAGACTTACGTACGCAAGCTGATAAAGTTGAGGTAGCACTATTAAATAGGATCGCTGTAGAAGAAGAAATGAAACGACAACTGGAATTAGAACTTAAGAAGGTGATTATCTAAGTAATAAAATGGTAATTGTTATTTGGGAAGTGTTATTATTTATAGGTTATGCGAAAAATAGCAGACGCCGAGGGAATGTTTCCAAAATTGAAGGAGTCTATTCAACGTCTTGACTATCCTATGAAAGTGGCTCAAACTCGGTTGGATAATAAATCGATTCGTCCTAAAGTTGAAAATTGTAGGGATATTTCTCAATATGGGTAAGTGTTCACTTTGATCAAGATACCTCAGAAACTTTCGTGAACTTGAATCAAGCGTAGTGCCATTGGCTCAGATAAAAAAGACTAGTATTTTTGGTCATCACTGGGACTTCCATCTGTGTATTTTCATTAGTGAGTGGGGAAAAGCTTTCATAAAGCTTTTATGGTTCTGAAAGTGGGCTCGCGCATTATCGCACTATCGTTTTATAGACTATGTATGGCAATTTAGGAGAGGCTAGTCTGCCTGATCCAAACTAATACCACATGTCGCAGTCTTCTAGCTCCGAGACCATTATTTCAGGGATAGAGGCCCGTTACATTACACCCTAGGTTTTACATTTATACGGTGACTGTGTCTAAGGAGAACCTCAGGACTGGTCTGTTGAAGCATGTTAATGCTTGTCATGTGACCTTGTCCTTTGAATCTTTATCCGAAGCAGTTCTGAAGTTAGGTTCGAATTATAGGTGCATTGTAGCAACTTCTACCGCTCTTCTGACCAAGCAGGTATGAACAAAAGGTATTGCAGGCGTCACCTTTCTCCTCATTGCAGAAGTCGCAACGTTGGCTACTAATTATGTCAACTTCAGATTCTACTTGATAATTTAAAGAAGGAGATTTTATATTCAGATCTGGTGGGCTCTTCAAGCCTCTTCAACGATAGTAGTTTTCTTGCCAGAACTGAATATTAGGTAACGCTCTAGTAGCCAATGTTCCCTGGGAACTTCTTAAGGTCAGAACTTCTTCAATAGCCTATAGAATTTATGGGTAGTTTTTCACAGATATCATTTCCAATCTGGCTCGAGGGATCGGCAACCTTTTATGGCTGTACGACAAAATCAACAACAATCTGAATAATAAAGGGATGTTTGGGACGAGGCCCCCTCACATTTAAAACGGGTGGATGAACATGGACTTGACCTACATCTCAAATACCTCAAACACATTAGTTATATATTGTTATACATTTCCACATAACCAAAAGTACTCGAATTATCATGGAAGGAGTTAAAAATATTCAGTGGACTCATAACATGATATTGCATCCTAAGGTACCATCTGAAAAGATGGGAAAAGAGTCTAGCAAAATATGCAGGCTATGCCACATGGATGCAGAGACGTCCGAGCACATAAACTGCTCGTTCAAGTCAGCAAAAGGTTGGAGATACCATCTCCTTGGCAAGGATTTCCTACTAGCCAAGGAACTGGGCGGGTTAGACCACTGATAGGAAACCTATGCCTAGAGTATCAGTTTCTAACCCTCACAAGCTCTTGACGATTGCTTGGTACCCTCATGGAGAGGTGTGGGCACATTAGATCACTCATTTCTGCAATCGGGAGAGAGGTATTAGCTGCCCCAGGTGCTACAACTATTAACAAATATAAAGAAAACTTGTCACTATCGATTCTTATCTGGTAACTGATGAAATTAAAATTACCAGATTAGGTGTTCGTTCTTCAATGGTCCAGATGAGGCCGCCGTCACCATTAAACTCGCCAATAACCCAAAACGCCTCCAACAACTTTCCATCCCAGCAAACAGGTGATCATTGATGACGTCAAACGTTTCTTTGCAGACTCATCAATGAGGTAAAATTACTCAACGAAAGCGTTTCCGAGCTGCGTGCCCGAATCGCAGCCGTCGAGGAAAGTCACGCCGACCTGCAGATCGTGCGCGCACGCCTCGAACGCGACGTGGCAGTGAAGCGGAAGAGCGTCGAGATCGACAGCGGGATACTCAATGATGTACGGTCACGCTTCCCATCTGCCACTGACCTTTGTGGATACATCGATCCTATGTGATGATGGACATGCATAAAACATAGACGATTAATCATAATCATTCCGCATGCATGTAATTCTCCAATTCGTCGCAATCAACCAAATTTTTTATCCTGCTTTCTAAATCTATCAGACTTCATTTTCTAGAGGTAAATACATAAACAGAATTATATGATATACGCAAATGTATTTTGTTACTTAATAAAATTAAAACAATCTGGATTACGAGTCTTTCATTTTTCTAATTGTTAAATTGGGTTAAAGTAATTGAGGTTTTGTCGCATTAATTACATTTATCATTATTCATTATCATATGTCAGCACACATATATTCATCCCCTATTCATACTTTCCTTCCTTGCTCTTCGCATCCACACCTCGTCCTTACCATAAGACGTTTATTCTTCGCACTCATTGACTTCCTCTCTATATGTGTTGGTCTGTGGTTGCATGTTTGTAGCTGCCTGTATTAAATTATATAGAACCAACTGATGATCACAAATACACATTAAACACACTAGTATTTGTAGACCTTCAAAAAGTCTTTGACACGATAAACAGAACAAAGCACTTATAAATACACACATTTGCCATAAACTTATCAAGAATTATATAAAATCAGTAAGTCTTTCGAATGGGATTACGTGTAACGTCATACAACTAATCTAGAGACTTCGGCAAGAATGCTACATATCGCCCTTATTATTTAAAATATATGTCGAGACAGTCCGCAGCTCCATATGTGGAAACGGAAATGCTGTCAGATGGGGTTTGAAATTGAAGACCGCCAATTATGCAGTAAACTGACGATCAGGTGGTAATTTCGCAAATAAAGAAAGATGTAGACTATATGAGCGTTAATCTCTGAATTTACTGAATGTGGGGAATGTGGGGTATAT
>WSZQ02091696.1:0-13388 GCA_019419845.2 Weissflogia rhopalogaster | reverse complement strand
TTTGTGTTGCATTGATGAGTTTCCAGAAAATCTCTTTAAAAGTTTCTTACTTCTTAGTCTTTCTTATGAAAAGATTGTTCTAGAAAATAAGAATGTATAAAATTTATTACAAAATTCTTGGTGAGATGCAATAAAAAGATTTGTATAAAATTCTAAAAGTATTTTCTTAACAAAATTTACTTATATTAAATTTTTGCCTTCTCCAAGCCTGCAGAAAAACTTTGTTCTTCCAAACACGAGTTTTCCCCTCTTTTGCAGCACTCACTTATCTTGCCAACCCCAAGGTTTATAAACTTTCCTTCATTTTCACCGTTTTTCCTCCCTTTTCACGAGAACAACCAGAAACGTAGCGCGCGTTTCATTTCCTTTGTCGTTTCTTCAACACTGGCTCTTAAAACCCTTGGCATGTGGTGTTTTATTAAAAGAACATTTACGAATAAAGTTGAATTGTTTTCAGAGAAAAATATGCATTCATTTCTGCCGAATAAAGATCCAAATTTTTGTGTATTTATTTTAAACAGTACAAAGTAAAAATAACCGTTAAAAACCCAAATGGGCTTTTCAATTGAAGTTACAATTTTCATGTGGGAAACAATCAGAGTTAATCAACATCTATCTGTACCTCCATAGCGAACATACGCGTATATGCAGCGTATGCTCATGAAGGTAAATCATGGTCGCGAATGGGATTATTGGATTTGCGTCGAACATTCATCGCACATATACAGCACATTCCGCTCTTCAAGCACGACCGCGACAACAAAGGACCACCCCTCGCACGCCGCCGTCGTCAACAACGATGCGAAACAAGCACGGCGAACGACGGAAAGAACGAAGCAGACAGAGAAGATTGTTTTATGCTCCCTTCTTCCTTGTTTGAGCATTCCCCGACCCTATTCGTTTTGGAGCGCCGCCCCACCGAGGGTTATCGTTGCTAGGGTGATTCACACACACATCAACAGAGGAAAGCGTTTCGTTTTGCGTGGAGGGTGGGTGAATAAATGGCGCGCAAGGCGGGGCGACAAATGCTTCACTTCTACAACGGTGGCGGGAAAAACGTTTTCGTTATTCATATTCGACGTTTATACAGTTTAAATGATTATTATTAATATCTATACAATAAAACTCTTGTAAAATTATGTAACATCTTATGAGGTTAATGAATTAACATTATATTCTATAAAACTAAATTTGCAAATATCCTAAATTTATGATAGGTATGATAGGATTTAAAGAAACGTTTTTGAATAAAGATGATTATTTTCCTTTTTAACATATTGATGAATATTTTATGTAATAAAATTTCATGATTTAAACTTCACAAAAAATATTAAAATATTGGCATAATATTCCATAAAAGAGTAAAATGCATATATAATTACGTAATGTTCAATGGGGTAAGATGTTAAACTGGAGAAGATATTAATCAGTCCATTGTTATTGATATTTCTTCTAAAATTATTATTTTTTGATTGGCTTCACCAATTTTCTATGAAATTTTTATAACAGAAAACAACTAGATAATACAAATTTAATCCAAATTTGGGAACTTATATTTAAATAATATAAAGAGAAACATTTGAATAAAATAAGCAACAGTTTGTAAAGTAACTTTATTTTAGGTGCTAAGACCTGGTCATTGATCTGAGGCCGTTTCGTTTCAATGTTTATTGATATTATTTTATATCTGTCACCAACATCACGATAATCTTTCTTATTGGGCGGATGTTGTGTTGTAGTTTGGACTGTTGAGGTCGTTGTATTGTTGTTGTCCTGTGATGTTGTTGTGGACGTGGAACTACGTCCGCTTGGGTGGCAGACCAAAGTGCTACTCAGAATGTTGCCCCGGTACTTTATGAATTTCGCTATCACGCCAAGGTAGCATTCTAATCAAGGTTTTAATTAGATTTTGGACAACGTCTATGAAGAAACATAGTAATAATAATTCATACATTTTATTTTCTATAGGACTTGCCAGTCTTTCTGAGATGATACTTATATACTTATAATAACCTAACCTACCCAAGCCGACATCATTTAGTATTTTTCAATATATGTTAAATGTTTACACACCCATTACATAAACAGCATTCTATTCTTTATACCCACTATTCTACACCCTTAAGTCTACATAGGGCCTAAGGCCCTATTTCTCGTGGTTCATATCAACGTCGGGCACTTCTTCTTAATAATAAGCAATCAAAAGAGCAGGTGATAAATAACCCATAGGAACGGCTTGCTAACCAAAAAAGGGAACTAATGAGGCTTTAAAGTAGGTAGATAAGTATCTAACACTGAAATAGTATCGTTTAAATAAAAACCAATTGCTATAAAAGTGTTTTCATTGAATGTGGATTGAAATTCCGCTTGGAATGATACCAAATTTGATATAAAAATGTTATAACGTATTATTAGAATCTTGATTTCATCGCCTCCATGTAATGTATATGGTAAATATAATTACATGTATTTCAAAAACTATACTTACATATAACCTATACTTATATAACCTATTTTCTCTCTCTCTTTCTCTCTCTCTCTCTTTCTATGTTATATACAGATGTAAATTAATTGTTGGTTAAAGCAACTAGTTTTAATTAATAAAAAAGCTTTAAAAGTAATAATAATTAAAGCAACCGTTCATGAAATGAAATTTCTCCACGATGGTCCGACTTTGAAGTGAGCAAGCGATGGTGACCCACGGAGAAGCACCGATGTTGTTCGGCTACGCCCTACATATTCTTCTTCGTCGTTCACCCGCCTTGTCGCTGACTGGGCATAGGCCAGTGGCCTGTCATTCTTCCAGAATTACTTCTGGGTAATTATGAGCATATTAATTCACTTTGGGTAGGTCCCCCAATGTGAAGCAGACTTCTATAACGACAACCACATATGTTAATGTGTCGGAGCGAGTAGAGGAGTGATTGTCACGGCCAGGATTTGAACCTGGAATCCGTGGTAAGCAGCGATCTTACCAACTGGGCTACTTCGCCCTACATATTCTACACACAATAAATCAGACCCTTTACATGCACAATATCGAATCATACAGTCATTTTGCTTAAAAATACAGAATTTTGGCCCACCGGATACAGGTTAAGAACACTGCTGTAGCCGGTGTATGAGTCCAAGATTCCATGTGAATTAATGATCACTGCAGATTGTTGGGAACGGTAATTAGTCCTGAAACGCATATACTGATGGCGCTCCTGTGGAATTTCGATTTGATCGATATTGATAATATCGATATTTCCAAGTCGATATTTCGATAAGCGATATATCGAAAAATTGGAAATATCGATTTCGGCAAATAACGATATTTCATCATCGTCTGACATGTCTAGTATAATTGTAATATATACACAATATAATTGTAAAGCGCACCGGCTGAAGGACAACATGGTCGATGGCCTAGTCTTCGCACTAAAAATAAAGTTTTTACAGAATTTTGTACATCATCATGTACATCAAAAAGGACATGGCAGCATAATTTCCTATTTTATCAAATCTAAAGCGTGAAAACTTTAAGAATGTTGCTTCAATATAAAACCTACTAAATATTCTATATAAAAACAACGTTTTTCATTCCGTTATGGTCGAATGGCACAAACATATATGAGGAAGGAAAGGTCGAATGGCGTAAACATATATGAATTATTATATTTACAATAGTATATAAAATACATTCGTTAAAAGCTATCCATATCATATTTAATGTAGATTATTCTGATATATTTGAAAAACATCTTTTAACTCAGATAAACTACATATAAAATATTTAACAATACGATAA
This sequence comes from Weissflogia rhopalogaster, assembly GCA_019419845.2. Taxonomy (NCBI): domain Eukaryota; kingdom Metazoa; phylum Arthropoda; class Insecta; order Coleoptera; family Staphylinidae; genus Weissflogia; species Weissflogia rhopalogaster. The sequence goes on along the minus strand of WSZQ02091696.1, from coordinate 9,595 downwards.
AAAAACAATCAAAATTTACTATCAAATGTTTAATAATTTGAAAATATTTCATAGATAAATAAAATATCTGTTCATCCTGTAATTTGACTTTTTAAAAGCAATAAAATCACACAAAGTAAAAGTAAAGAACTTAGTGGAAAATATTAGTATTCAAAAGCGCATTTTACGGTCTGGAATGACGGCGCACAAAGTTTGAATTGGATTAAAAATTAAAAGAAAGCCTGGAGGAGTGCGCGGATCGTGAATCTGCATATTAAAACGCGCACTCGCGGCGGTGGTGGCGGCGGCAATATTTAATTTAAGCATGCCTCCCCCGGCGCTTCCACGTACCATCGCCGTCGTCGGCGTCGTCGCCTGTCACACCGATGTTGACTCCGTCTCATTCTCGATAATAATAAGATTTATTCGCGTTCAATACGAGGAATCCGGGTCGTAGGAATCCGGCTACAAGCCCCGCCACCAGCGCAGCCGCTACCGCCACCACCGCCCACGTATCGGCGTTATATTCATGGACGACATCAGCGTTTTATTTTTATTTGCATACCTTCGTGGTTGTTAATATTGGGGAGGATTTACAGCAAATATTTTAGGATGTTGCATTTTGGTATTTAACATTTTCTAGTTTTGGGGCTTACTTCTAAGTCGGATTAACTCAAAAGAATGATATAATAACGGTAAATTATTGAGACTGGCTATTTTCTAATGAAAATTATCAAGTGATAAATGATTAGTAATCTTAACATTTACATCTTACTAAATTTTACTTATCTGCAATGAAAGTTATCTACTTAAAATGTTGAGACTTGAACATGTTAGCCTGTTTAGTGAATAATTATATTATGGCTTCATATTCATATTATGAAGTCGCAAGCAGCTCGCCGGTCATATTTGTAAAGCCCACAAGAAATGAAAATGCCTAAGTTATTCTTTTATGCTCAGAAGTGAGGACATCCCTATTGAAAACTTAATTGAATTAAATATGTTTAAATAAGGAAGAAATTAATGTTTGAAGAAATATTTCTACTCAGGAATGTCTAATAAGTTTTTGTGGGCATTATTCTTGCCAAAAATATGAAGTCATCTGTATATTGTCCCTTTGCGTTCATAAAATGTCTCGAAATTTTGTATATGTCCCAAAGGGGATTGTTATGAGCTACTGGAATCATTATGTACCGGTATCTCAAATATCAATAAATCAACTGTAACAATGATTATTGATAGTTTCGTCCGATTGATACCTTTTCAACCATAGCTACCATGGCTATATGATACAACCTACAAGAACCGCTTGTTTCACTATTCTTTTGTTAAAATCTCGTCACCTTACCTATCAATGTAGTATCTTTTTTCAAACAAGCCCCTAAGACCACGAAATGCCTTTAATTATTATGCTTTTCTTTCTGGCGCCAACACCTTGCCCTGTGTGCACACGCTCTTTTCCAATTTGGAATCTATATTTGTAATACATTCATTCGAGAACGTGAATCTACTTGCTAGACATCTTAGGTTCACTTCTAATAACTCAATTTATTTACAGCGAGCGTGTCAAAACTGCCCATCATAGATTTTTTATAACTGAACCCATTTATAAAGTTTTGTTCTAATATTTCATGAATCATAAAAATCATGTACCCCGAAAGAACCCAGTTTCAACATTTTGTACTCATTTTTATTCTAATAGGTTCATAGGAAATTTATTTTGGGGCGTTTCGTCGGACATGTAACTAAACTTACTCGTTACTCGTTACATTACGTAAAATAATTTTACGTAATGGACGGTTGATTACCTTTTCTAGATCAATTGATCTTGAAGTTTTGGTGCCATACTCATCTTTGATTCTTTTGTTGTTCTTTATTCTTTATAACTTCTTTTCTGCCGCTTATATTGATGACAGCTGGATCTACGTTCCTGCCGTTATGAGTTATTTACGTATACCCTTTATGCTTTGAACTGACTTCAAAGTCAGAATGGCACTAAAATTTACCTTAGCTCCTTTGGTTCTATTTAAAAACGAGCATAAATTATAAGTCGAGTTAAAGGTACATTTAATTAATGTAACTTGCAATCCATTATTTTGATTGAAATTTACAAAAATTCCTAGGTGTTGAAATACTACAAGACGGAAAACAGGACAGAGAATTTGATGCAAGGATACCAAAAGCATGTAGCCTGTACCATGATGTGTCTGTACCAAATTTATAAACAAAAAAGAAATATCTAGGGAAAAGCTACTAGTATACTAGATACTAGTATATAAAGCATCTACAGGCCCATACTGACATTTGGGTGCGCAACCTGGACGCTAACAAGGGCAGCAAGAAATAAACTATGAGGTGCGAAGATGAAATTCTTAAGAAGGACACTGTGATTAACAAAATGGGATAGGGTACGGAACGAGGAGACGGAACAAAACTACAAGTAGAGAGGTTAGAGGAATTTATAGAATGGATGCAGTTAAGCTGGTGGGATCATCTCGACAAACTAAAGGAAGATCGGAAAGTCCAGAAGATATTGGGCTAAACAGTCCACCGGGCGGAGAAGAGGTAGACCTAGAAAATCATGGGATCAGAACATCAGCGAAATAATAGAGATGAAGTGTAGGTAAGTATAAGAAGCAAAGAAGTTCGCAAAAAAACAAGAAAGATTGGTTCACAATTGGAAATAAGAAGGAAAGAAAAATGCCTCTCCGTACACGACTATGTGGCAGATAAGTACAAAAATTAAGTCGAATAACAAAGTTAGGAAAGGATAATTCAAACTTGTATTATATGATAAAACGATAGTTTCTTATAATCTTTGTTTAGGATAATGAAACTAAAAACAGACGAGTGTAAAACTTTTTTTTCTCCTCTTTCTTCTCTTCTAGTACTCCTTCATTCTTTCTCCGTGTTGTTTTTTACTTCTTATGTCCATTTTGCTTAGAGAAAGTCCTGTTTAGAGAAATTTTCATTATGCGCCATTTGAAATTAATGTTGTGGAATGGTTAGGTGTCCATTCCATGGTTAAAACTGAGATTGTAAGTCCCAGAGTGTTAGTTCAACCGCTCCTAACATGGAGACAGCCGATGTTCGCTGCCGTTCACTATTAATCAGACGCAGCTCTAAAATTTGGTCCGCACCGGATATTTAATTTTTCCGGTACTATCCATATCTTATTATTTAATCATTATTTTCATAATAATTTTGTTGATTGATTTTAGGACTGAGATAATAGCTAATGAGATACATATTTGAGACATCCTTAGCCGCCTGCGGATTAAACATATCAAACTTTTAAATATCGCAACGTAATCAAAATTAGGTATATCTATCATCATTGCCTTCTATAAATATGAGCAGTGCATGAAAAGACAAATGATTTTGCATACCTAAATTGTTTTATTACTCATGATAATTAAAAAACTATCAAAGGGTTAAATCAAAAAGAAAAAAATGTATTAAAAAAATATCTCCCCATTTGCCCTATGCCTTATGCCCTACTTAGATATATCTTTATAAATAATTTCATAATGTAAAAGCTAATAATCTTTTAAAATGTCCGTTCACAAAGTGATTAAAGATTTTCTTTCTATACTGCCAATATTATTGCCAGTAGTCCGCAAACTTCGAGAAAACGGAAAACATTTGAATGAACTTCACATCATCGCTTTTGTGTCGCACGAAATCACGCAGCAAATTACTCGTGCCGCCGGATGCTTGGCGAAAACGATGAAGCCGACTAATACGCTGCCGCGTGATTAAAGCCAACTCGCCCCTCAAAGCACAAAATCGGCCGGTCTTCCCCGAGAAGAAAAAAAGGTGTGTGGAACGAAGCGTACGCAATAAAAGAGTTTCCCATTGACTCCCTGCATTCCTCGCGCACAAGCGACGACCTTTTGGTCTCATTATTATTTTTGCTGTCATCATATTCGTTGCGCCGGTGTCGCACACAAACACAATGTGCGCATGGCAACGTTTAAGGGCTACGAAAGCTGGTGTACGGTAGCTTAAGCTCCTGCCAACTATCAGTGCTGAGAGGGATTGACATGGCATCCCGCGTCGTGTGGGTACACGTTTGGCAACGCTTATTACTGATCAAAGCGCAGTCGCGTTTGAATGGAGTCAAAACGGCGTGTGATTCTCTAACCAGACTCTTGACATCACTTGATTTTATACAGGGTGTTTGAATAAACATTCGAGTAAATATTTGTGTATGGAGTAGGGATATCAAAAAAGTATCAGTATCGATAAGTATCGATACCGCGTGTCGATACTTAACGACTGTTATCAATACTTTAAATTTCGATACTTATCGATAGTATCGAATTAGTCATTTTCGATACCATTTGACATGCCCCTATACTGAGGCCATCTGTTAATCACAACTACCAATTATGAAGGTAATCGTACTCTGAGCGACCGATTGGTCCCCGGTGCAGCGTTTGTTGTTTTGAAAATATGAAAATTCAATCATTAAATTCTTAATATCATGCAATAATATACCATCAAATCGACAAATTATAATTCGATCAATACATTTGTAATGAAATCAGTCGATACTTTCTGCTGAAGAGTCGATACTTTTAAAATTCCATTTATTCTAAAATTATTATTAATTATTTCATTACTACATTAACGTAAATACATCTCAATGTTGAGGAATGGAATTTTCCACTAGTTCTTGAGATTTATCAAACAGAAAACGGAGAAATGTGATCGAATAACGTACATATTTAAATCAACATAGGTAGGTATTTAAAATACGTTTGCACCTATTTTGTTTAGACTAACAATAAGATAACGACCGTCTTAAGCGGCGTAGTCAACGAATTGGTCGTTACAAGTTTTCGAAGTATCGAAAGTCAATTCCTTAATTTACTCAATCAGAAATTTTAAAATCATTAATTTTAATACTTAGGAATTACCGCGATACTTTTCATTCTCAAAATGTAACTTCCATGAAGTAACATTAGAAACATTGGGATAATAATATATTGGTAACGAGTAAAAAATAATTTCAAAATACATTAACAGGTGGCGATAATTTTCTTCGATACTTGGGTATCGAAAGTATCGAAGTTTCAAAAGTATCGGTATCAAAAAGTATCGATACTTCGTGAAAAGTTGACATCCCTAGTGTCGAGCATAAAGTCCCGGGATCGAATCCAAGAGGATGTACTGCAAACAACTGATTTATTCTTCTAGTCAATAGTACACACCCGTTTCATATCAATAATTGTTGTAATTGTTACAACAACCATAAAAAATCAATAGAATTAGTCTCTAATATGACTAATTTCTTTGAAATAATAATTTAGCTGTGCTAAAAATCACAGGAATCGATTCTCGGTAATACATTCTAATATAATGAAATGGCACTAGCAAATTTATTTTATTTCATAACTATGTACACAGAAATGAAAATCAAACTATCCTTAAAATATCCTTATTGCATTTGTATATATTTGTAACAAATTTATTATCGTAGCTGGAAGCAGGTAGTGTGCGCCGTTCATAGACTGTCGCGATAGGTTGTATGTATAAAATAGAAAATAGATTATTTAAAAATATGCACATGATCAAGTATTGAAATTATATACTGAAATTCTCTCAGTCATCGCCGCCTTCAACAATATCGATGCTTTCGATTGTATTTCCGTATTCCTATAGCCACCTTCTAAACATTAGGTGGTACATTCTCAGTCGTCGATGCCTGCAACAATACAGCTGCTTCGGAACACGGAATCGTGATGACCTCCTGCTGGATGCATTTCTAGGGTATATTAAGAAACAGGCTACTGGCTGGAACTCATACAGTACAGAGCAGCACTCAACTGATTACGGTACCCGGTAGAATACTCCGCTCTACATCTCTTCATAAATTACCGCAGTACTATTAGCAGCCAACCCTTGACCAAGCATTGCTAGGAGGATTGTTGGGGGGGGGGGTTGAATCTGCCAAAATCTTGCATCAACATTTTACGTATGTATGTGGGGCGGTAGCGATCTAAGAGAAGTCTAAGAGAGTGATTCGGTTAATATCAGTCAGTGTGCCTATCATCTCATCTATTTTGTGTTCTTGTAAAAAAATTGAATATATAAATAAGTATATAAATTTCCACTATGGATAAATTTGTTTCTAAGTAATTCTTCTTAGTTTTTTATAAAATTCAAATCATCACAAAACTTCACATATATTAATGTAGTCAATAATAATAAAAAAATAGGAGAGTAATTTCAAAGTAGTTAAAAAATTGAATAGTTACAAAATAATGTGTGCCTATATTTAAGATATATTCTCGAAACTCTCACTATAAGGGTTTCACATGACAAGTTTGGTGACAGAAACATATCCTACCAAACAATCCACGTTAGTTATTAATCCAGAGCACAAAACATCAACGTGCTCGGTATTATATCGTGCGTGAAATAAGTACACGCTGCGTGCATTCGATCGCTACACATTAAACCGCGCCACATTAGCGTCAAATCGCCTGCGATAAGCCGCGTAAACGCAGCCAATGTTTGCGTCCAAATTTTTCACGGTTGGAAATCCGTTGTTGAAACCCAAGCAACACCGCAAAAAGCAAATCTCGAAAAGACGGCTTTGTCCAGCCGACATCTTTGTGTGGCGAACGATTGCGGTCGAGGAAGGCATCCATATATATTCCGGGCCGGAACGGGTGGACGACGGCATCGTAACAGGTAATGAATGAATTCAATTTGCGCCCGACCGCGCTCGAGATAAAGATGCTGAGTGGACAATTGTGCTGCGCGATGGTCAGCACCGAACGCGCCGGCAATTCGAAGCACTTTAATACATCACATATCCGATCACCACACAACCAATCGTCCACATGTTATTGGGGGTGTTTGTGGAGGTTCGCAGAGAGGCATGGGAAAGGTTTGGAGGCTGCGCGAGCGGAATTGAGTAGCAATAGGGAGAGTGGAAATGCTGCAGTTTGAAGGCGAAGCCATACCGTCAATGTGCCTGTAAATACGAAGGGGGCGGTATGGACGGTGGTGTTCAGGACGATGGTGTTAGAACGTGTTAGGACGTGAAGAGGCGGCATAAGCGGCAATGTGTTGTGCGCTGATAGTGGATTTTGCTGTATGCGCCGGGAATTGAGACGCGGTGGGAAATTGATCGGCGGCGGCGGTGGTGTTTTCCATCCTGGCACATTATACATTATTCATTTTCAACCGCACTTCCCACTTTCGTTGGCGATTATATCTCATAATCAGATCTTCAATTTCTGTTAAGTATTTATATTTTACATATTTTGTATGATTTATAAGTTGTTTTATATTTTAATAACGTTGTTTAGAAACCATTAGAAACCAGAGACTTCAGGTAATTACCATTCAATAGTGGCAACCATGACAATCACTAGTAAAAAAATGGTTTAAACTATGATATATTGTACAACGAGCCTGGAATGGTATCAAGTTCTTTAAGAGAAGAGGGCATTTCATGAAACTTTTTCTACGACAAGTAAGTGAGAGAATAATAATGGTGTAGTACAGGAGTAAAGAGAATAGTATATATATAAGTAACCTTTATTATGGCATTACACGTTTCAAACACTTCATGTTACAAGATCCCAAAATCACATAATAAGAAAAGAACACTATTACTACAAGTTGAATCTGAATTATTCATAAGTTGATATTTTCTAATATTTTCGAAGGATGTAGAAATCGAAACATGATTCTTATAACGGGTAGAGAAATTATGACCTGGAAAGTCGATTGACCTGTCCTTGCAACATATCAATGATATCCGTGGCCCTCAAATAATTTTAACCCCTTACGACAACCTATTTCGGACGGCGAGAACGGAGAAAACATTTTTATGTATGTGACACATTAAATAGTTCTTGCATATCACACGTTCAAAAAAGGTAATATTTTCCAATATTTATAATTATCCACAAAATATGTCACCACATTTCATGGATGCTATAGTAGAATACGAATCATACAGCCCCACATGTTACAATTCACTGATTTATCAGTTAGTACACGCGCTGAAGCACCAGATTCATAATTGGTTAAACAGTATTGTACCGTGCACTATAAGGAAACTGCAATCCATTTAAAATTTCAATTTATAACCATAAAGCGTAACCATTTTCCTTGACTACTACTTATATTGTGGTCTGTCAAATCTAAATTAAATAATCAAGAGTGGCGCGGAACTTCTGTGCCCTGTCCTGTGTTATTACGTCCATGGGGATGAAAGATGCTAGTACCTCGAGGGATACCGTGCGGTCTATTCTTACTGACTGTCCGTAGTAGACATCCCCTTAGTGCCTTTCGAACCTCTGATGGTTTGTTACACACCTCTGGCCTTTAGCACAAAATGGAGGTGCATACAGGAGGTTTATAGTGGCCTCAGTCACAAAGGTCTTCTGAGTGTTATCGCGTGCTCCTCCGACTATTGGTATCAACTTAATCAACGTAAATATGTGCATTATGTCTTGGTACATGCCATGAAGTTATGGCTCGACCTCTTGATTCTAGCTTGAGTGACCAAGACCTTGATTATTTCGTAGCCTTCTCGTTGAGAACCAACCAGCGGGCTTGCTTGGTGTTGGGATCATGCCATGTACGTTCATCCACTCCGTTATTTTTGTAGCACCTCTCTCCAGGCTGGCGATCAATGTTCCTGAGTTTGGTAGTTTGGTAGTTCAATCCCTTATAGGAAGTCCAGGCTCAGTAAGGAATCATAAGAAAAATTCCAACAACCAATAAAGAACATTAAGAACTTTAATCTGAACCAATCTTGTCTCAAACTTAAACTTTGAAAACAATAGAAAAATACAATATATGAGAGTAAGTACTTAGTATGTTTTTTCCTAACTCATTCACACTAAAATAGTCAAATTCAATATAACATAAATAGAAAAATACAAGTTTCAGCTATGATTCGAACCGCAATATGACACAGAAGCAGCTCTCGTAAAAGTCAGCATGATTCCAATTGACCTAATGGTGGTTGAATACTCGGTGAGATGGCCATCAAATCAGGCTTCGCATAAGATCAATGGCAGGACCGTCACAACGCGATGCAACAATAGAAAATGACAAAATCAGTGGCACCATTCTAAGATTGGTAATTATACCAGACGAAAGATACCAACAATCTAATCATGGATAGAGCGAATTTACGGCGAAGTAAACAACTGTTTGCTGGTGTACCATACAGGATATGATTGAGACAGACACGCCGGATCATACATTTTTCCATTGCCACATCTGGCATAAGTAAAAATAAGCAACACCAGAATCAATCATAAGTATGATGCCAACAAGTGAAGAAAGATGGAACAGCGTTACCAAGTATCTGACATGCATCTTAAAGGAAACAGTCTAATGCGAACCCAACATTGAAACAACAACTGGCTATGAGGAGTAACCGCCTAAATAAGCAAGCGCTAATTGACATATCGGGAATGGTAGTTTCGGGTGGGGGAAAGACGAACGATATTATATCTAATATAACTACTGTATTGTGCCCTTTGTAAGCAGTGTATTGAATATTAATGTATTAAATATTCAAAAATATATCTATTCCGAATAATATACTACAGTATTCATATACTCAAAATTA
>WSZQ02091685.1:0-13392 GCA_019419845.2 Weissflogia rhopalogaster | reverse complement strand
CATTGTCAAGTTACTCGTTCAAAATACCGGCAAAATAATATGCCCACTGCGTATTCCAAACCAGGTTTTTCTTCTTGGCCGCGCTATTAAAAGAGAGAGAGAGAGACTGTCCATCGCGCTCTGGGCTATCACCCGGCATTGAACAGTTCTTCCCTTCGCCCGAGCTGTGCCACGCTTGTTACGCCAGCGCATCGCCGGCCGCTGTGTCACGCGCGTATCATTACTTCGTTGTTTCTTTGTCATATCTTATGTATTAAAAGGAGATAGGTGATGTTCCAACCCTTATGAAAGATATGCCAGGTACAAGATATTGTCCAGCCTTGTCGCTCTCGCATCGAATATAACACGCCTGCATATTTCCACGGAATCAATCCGCGTAGAAGATTATCTAGATAGAAATCTCTCTCTTTTAATAGCGGGGTCAGTTTTTGAAATATTCAGTCTTCTTTATTGCGTACTTGAAACTCCGAAATTCGTATGATTATTGGGTTTTACAACTGTTTAGCCCCAATAGTGCTTTCGGGGATATGGACACGTCTCCTCCTACCCCACTACCGACCAAAAGTTCCAGGACATGTGAACCCCCAGAGAATGTTTTCTTATTGTAACTGCGTAAACAGTAATTTTGACTCCCTTCTCAAACGACGGGTTCTAATTTCTAATCTTTAAATCCTAATTTTATAGGGGGTCCCATAAAATTAGAATAATTTTTTAAACGGATCCCCCAAGGAATAAAATAAAGAATCACAGATGTAAACAATTTAATGAACATGTTTTTGTTTGTATATTCATGTTATATATACATAAAGTGGTTAATTAATAATTAATAATATTTGTTTGTTAATTAAAGCTTGAAAGTTAATTACGTGGTATTATTACTCTTTACAAAAAGGCCTGGACTTTATAACTTATACTAAATATTTCAACATGATTTGTTTAATACATTTTTAAGCTATAACATTAACTAACTGCTTCAGTCCATCATCAGTATTAACAGCTTGGAATTAATCTCAAGCATATCTCCCAGTTAAAATATTCACACGACGTGAAATCTATTTTCGTGAAATCTTTTCCTCTGACGCTTAGAAGTCAGAAATAGATTATACAAACGCCAGATGTCTGTAAGTAAACCTACCAATCGAATAAGTCCAGAAAACTATAGAAATATTCCGCTAGAACAGTGCACTTTAATAGGATTTCAACTTATCTAGTTAGAATGACAATATATCAAAATCCGACTAGACAATAGGGCAGAATTTTGAAATGTCATGCGAGAATTTTGACCTGAGTCAGACAAATTCCAGTGTGTCAACCCTCGTGAGTCAGAACAAGTTTTAAGGGTGTGCGGCTCGGCAAAAGGCCCACAAGTGCGAAGAAGGAAGTGTATGACGACCTCGACCCTTCCTCCACTGCGTCGTCCTTCGTTCGTACCACCGACTCGTAGGTATCACGCCGGTCGCAGCGTGCAGTAATAACAAATTGTGCGTTGCACTCGGCTGCCGGCATCGCGCCGAAGAAAACCGGCTCGCGACTTCCGAATTCGCCCAACGCTTCGCTGCATTCCTGTCGGCAAACATGTGAGTAAACCACTATTATTCAATTACGTCAGTTATCGATTATCCCTCAAAATAGAACCACCCTCGTTCGACATGCATTTGGCGCGATGGAGTGCCGACGTCGCCGACAACATGCGAGAGAACTGCTTCAACTTCCTCAAGAATTGTGTCTTTGCCATCATCATTGCAGCGATGATCGTTCAATATCTCCTGGACAACATCACCCTCGACAAAGCATACTCAAAATACGCGATATTTTAACACCGCCATATACAGAAACACGTAAAATGTATTGCAATTGAAAGCCAAAGTTGATTTGTAAGTATTAAAACGAAGGAAAGGAGAGACAACGTCACAAGAAGAGCAACTATACAACAAAAAATCATGTATGATCTGTGATAATCGTACCCATGTACACAGGTGCACATCTTGTACCAGTTAATATTTCGTCATTTTATCTTCTGAATCGTTGATAACTTAGTAGAGCACATTAAATATTATCTTTGTTTTATCTTTATGGCCGGTAGGTAAATATCGACGCATCTGCAATACTATGATAAGAGAATTAGGATAATTGTCTACCTGTAGAATTGTTAAAATCATCAAATATATTTATTCAGTTTATTTCGATATTCGAATGTATGCGCGAAATGTACGAGGCTAATACCATAAAAAATTTCGTCCTATAGTTCCAAATTTGTCCTATGCTGCTAATGACAACAACCATGTATGAATTCAATGTTAATATTTGTTTATTAACTTGTTACTCGATAAATAATGATTACAACCTTACATGCTTCGAATATTAATTCTGAAATAGGTACTTTTCGTTACATAGTTAATGAAATTCTTTATGAAATCGTTTTTAATATACATTGTAAAGCTGATAAATAGGAAAAATGTATTGTGAAATATATTTTGTCGAAATAAAGTTAAATAAATAATTAAACTGTATGTACTCGAGCGGCGCTGATTTGCCGCCCATATATAGTAGTGTGGTAGCGCGTATATAGGGCGCCGAACACTCAACGATACCTCGGCGGTGTTCGGCTAATCTCGTCTCGAGCTGCCACAGAGTGATATCGCAAAATATGTGAAAAACAATTATTAAACAATATTAACAATTATGATTAGTCTATAGTTATTAAAACCATTTTTAATATAAATTATATAGCTGATAATGAGGGTAAATGTATTGTGTCGAAATCAAGTTAAATAAATTGGTAAACTGTATGCACTCGATCGGCGCCGATTTGGCGCCCAAGTAAGATATTATGGTGAGCTGCCACAGAACGATATCGAGAAATGTGTCCAAAGGTTTATTAACCATTATGATTAATTATGAATTATTATTTATTACTGGGCGTGGATTAATGTGATTTTTGTGAGTTGTAATTGTGAAGTAATGGGTGCCCACCCCGAGGACTCGAACCCCGTCCTGCTGCGTGGTAAGCAGAAGCACTACCCACTGTGCTGCCTAGGCGGGCTGTTTATTCAATTGTTAGTATTTAATTATTAATTAGTTATTAAAACATTTTTAATATAAATTTTATAGCTGACAATGGAGCAAAATGTATTGTGTCGAAATCAAGTTAAATAAATAGTTAAACTGTATGTACTCGAGTGGCGCCGATTTGGCGCCCAAGTACTGTACTATGATAGCACGGTCAGATAGCGCGTATAGAAGACCCCGCACTATAGTAATCTGTGGCCCGAACACTCAACGCCAACTCGGCGGTTTTCGGCTAAATTCATCTCGTACTGCCACAAAGCGATACCGGAAAATGTGTCTACTAAGGGTTATTAAGCATTATGATAGTTGAGGGAAACTGTATTATGAAATATATTGCATCGAAATCAAGTTTAATAAATAATTCAGCAGTATGTACTCGAGCGGCGCCGATTTGGCGCCCAAGTATGGTACAGTGGTAGCACGATCGGCGCCGCACGTACGTTCGACACAAAATACACTGACAACGGCGTTCGATCGAAATGAAAGTTAAAAAGAATTATTTGAACAATTTGCCGCTAGCGCCATCTACCGTAATATGTACGAATTTGTTTATTATATTTTACTGCCGTTGGGGGCGCTCGCACTGTTTTTGACATTTGAAAAAACAAAATTTGTTATTTATTCCTAAAGAAGTAAATAGTTACAACCTACAACTATTGATGCAATCATAATGGTGTTTAATGTGCAATAATTTCGCTCTGAAGGTAACCATTCAGCTTTCTATCGTGGTCAATTTGGTAAATGTTTAAATGGTCGTTACTTGATGGTTAAATGTTTGTACGTTGTGTTGCTCTGTTTTCAGACATGACTCGGCAGAAACATCATCAGCCACTGGTACATTGCATAATAAAAGTGGGAAAATAGTCGTTTCGCGAAACATGATTCACGAGCGAATACGTCTCGCAACAAAAGATCTGTCGGCGCGCTGTCGGCTGTCATTCTGACACTGCCAAGTGTGGCCAGTGCTCATAGTAACCGCGCTTGTGTTGACAATTTCTAAACAGCTCGTCAAATGCAAATCACATAGATTGTCAGTGCAATTCTATAATGTCGCAGGAGAAAAATATCGTAAGTGTCTCGGCGTGCATACCGCATGCAAGGGACGTGCATGGCGACGCAATTTTTCTTAATGTCATTGTCGCATAACCTCAACGCGAAGCGCCGATGAAGGCGGCCGCTAAATGCAAACTGTGCGATAAATGTTCGCAACTGTTTCAGATAATAAGAGTACAATCACCGGAAGGCACGAAACGTATCGAACTGCCGGCGAGCGCGTACACGTGCGAGTTGTACGAGAAGGTGAGCTTCGAGTTCCTGCTGCATTCCCTGGAATTTGTGCTCAGCCAGGAGAAGAATGGCGAAAGGGAAGTGCCGGTGTCAACAACCTGCACGCTGCATCAGGCAGGCCTTAAGCATGGTGAAATGCTTTATTTAGCGGTGAGGAAAGGCCCATCGTCATCGAAACAGGACGACGTAAGTTGGACGGTTCAATGTTTATTTATTTTCATTGTTTTTTTAAAATTTAAAATAGCACAAATTGGCAAATATTTGAAACAAAGCAACAGAAATGAATAAGATATTTTTAAAATTGAACAGAGATCTGTTAAACTCGCTTAAAATTAATTAAATTTATTTGAAATAAGTATAAAACTCAATAGAAACCACTAAAGAATCTCAGGAATCAATAAAATTGGGTATATCCTTGTATATTCACCAAAAATGCAAAATTATTTGATGGAAAGCAGTGGAATTCAGATTGGCATTTGTAAAATAGCACAGAAATCTGTAAAATTCTCTTAAAATTTGGTAAATTAATTGAAAATGGGTAAAAATTTAATAGAAAACCATTAAAGAACCTTAGAAATGAATCAAATTCGCCAGATATTTAAAAATTTCATGAGAAGTTATTAATAAAATTGCACAGCAATTTGTAAAACTCGTTTAAAATATGGTAAATTCATTTAAAATTAGTAAAAATTTATTAGAAAACCATTATAGAACGGCAGAAATTAATAGAAATCTTTATAAATTTCAAGAGAAAGTTAAATACCGCCAAGTTTATTTGAAATTATTAAAATTTCACAAGAAAATTAATAAAATTAACAAAAAAGGTTAAAATATTTGAAGGAAAGCAATGGATTTTGGTTAGATATTTGTAAAATAACAGAACTTTATTAAACTTGATTAAATTTATTCGAAATGTGCAAAAATATTAATAGAAACTAGTGAAGAACGAGATAAATCAATAAAATTTCTTAGATATGTATAAAATTCGAGAGAAAATTCTTGGATTCGATTAATTTTGTTATAAATTATTTAAAAATCGTAAGAAAAGCATTAAAATTTCAACAAAAATCGGCAAATACTTATAGAAATGTGTAGAATTCGATAAACTTCGCGAAGAAACCAGCTTTGGTATTAGTTTTTCCTATAACCATGAGACCCCACCGTGTTAGATAACGAGAGTTCATACACGAGCTAGTCTCGTGCCACATCGCATACGTTCCTATCGCAAAATGAGCGCAATAGACTTGTACCGAAGTATCGATTTTATTAGATACTAAAACTTAGGAGAAACTTAAATATGATTAAGTTGTCAGAAACAGGTGAATTGAACCAACTTAAAAAAATTTGACATATCAGAAAATATTTAATGTAAGTCCACAGAAACTCGTGAATTGAACAAAACAGATTTTGGAGGTAGTGACGAGAAATGAATTTGTCAAATTATTTCAGTCGAATTTATTAGATATCGACAAACTTTTAGAAAAACTTGTTAAAAATGAGTGAAATTAGTAGACTTCATTGATAAAATACTCTCGAAAATGTTTTAATTCTACAGAAAATCAGTACAAATTTATATAAATTAATAGATTTCCCAGAATTTTCAGTAATAATCATATCAAATGTGATTTGTTCATTTGATCAAATGAAACTTTGGGATATATTCGCGAGAAAAAAATGACATATAAAGACAAAATGTAATAGAAATCACTAAAGGACGTCTGCAAGCAGTCGAATTCATTAGGTACTGAAGAAAT
The DNA here is from genome assembly GCA_019419845.2 of Weissflogia rhopalogaster. Classification (NCBI taxonomy): domain Eukaryota; kingdom Metazoa; phylum Arthropoda; class Insecta; order Coleoptera; family Staphylinidae; genus Weissflogia; species Weissflogia rhopalogaster. The sequence goes on along the minus strand of WSZQ02091685.1, from coordinate 7,282 downwards.
TTAATATAAACTTTTGAAATGCGATGAAAATTATATTCATTACTTTATTAGAAAGTATTGTAATTTTTAGAAAATCAATAAAACTTGGTCAGTAATCGATAAAATATTAGAGAAATGGGTGCTACTTTACAGAAAGTAACCAAATTTTATATGATTCAAATGAATTTCTTAAATCACTAATTTCTTAAATTCACTAAAAGGTATATCAATTTTGGGATTTAATGTGTAATAATGTATCCTTGGAAATATGAAATATTAGACAAATTTACGAGGATAGTTTTTGGTAAAAATAATGTATTTTTGTTTGTTGTAGAATGTGATAGCGACAGTCGTTGAGGATGATGTCGACATGCAGCTGGCAAAAATGGACGGGAAGATTCAACGCCAGCGCGACGAAAAGCTTTGCCGGCACAATACGAACGCGCGGTGCTTCCACTGCTCGCCGTTGGAGCCGTTCGACGAGGCGTACCTTCGCGAACAGAACATCAAGCATCTGTCTTTCCATAGCTATCTACGCAAGATGATGTCGGGCGCCGATCGCGGCAAGTTCCTCGCCCTGGAAGATCTCACGTGTCGCATCCGGCCCGGCTGCAAGGAGCATCTGCCCTGGCCGAAAGGCATCTGCACCAAGTGCCAGCCGAACGCCGTCACGCTCAACCAGCAGGCGTACCGGCACGTCGATAACGTGCAGTTTGAGAACGCGCAGCTCGTCGAGCGTTTTCTTAATTTCTGGCGAGTTACCGGACGTCAGCGCGTTGGCATGCTCTTTGGAAGGTAAATAAATTAATATATTCAAGCTGTATTTCCAGGAGTAACTGTTTTTTTGTTTCAATAACAAGTCATTTTTAAATTTTAGGTATGAAGTTCATGGGGATGTACCACTTGGCATTCGCACCGTGGTATCGGCAATCTATGAGCCGCCACAGGAGAGCGCACGTGATTCGATCCGACTTTTGGTCGATGATAAGGAGGCGATCGTCAAGCAATTGGCGGAGGCGCTTGGCATCAAGCCGGTTGGCTGGATCTTTACCGACTTGATCGTCGAGGATATTCAGGAGGGCACTGTAAAACACACTCGCCACGTGGACACCTACTTCTTGTCCGCACAAGAGTGCTACATGGCTGGCTACTATCAGACTATGCATCCCAATCCCTGCAAGTACTCGTCGAATGGCATTTTTGGCTCGAAGTTCGTCACCGTCTGTGTGACAGGTAAGCATTCTTTCCATTAGCAAATTCCTCCTAACGTTGTTTACGATTAGTATCAACACGTTTCATATTGGAGGACAAACAAAATATGGCTAGTCTATAACTAATAGGAGAAAATTCGATAGAGAAAATAATATATACAGAATATCGATATTTTACAGCCTGCAATCTGTGAAAGTCAATAGAATTCAGTTAGATGCATATGTAAGGAATGTATTATTAGTCTATAACTAATAATATGAGAAAATTGGAAACAGAAAATAATATATACTGAATATCAATATTTTACAAGCGGAAATCTGTGAAATTCAATAGAACTGAGTTATATGTAGGGATTGCAATACCGTTCAAAATGTTAATACCGGTATTTCGTTACTTCAATAATATAATTTCAAAAGTATTAGACTCTTGAAGTAAAATATCCTTTCAAAAAGCATATATAATCTTGATCTTACTTTACTATTAATATATTGAACTTCCGAAAAGGTCCATTCAAACTTGGCGCTTGCTAATAAATATTCATACTCATTCAGGTGTATGAATATTTAATATAAATTATTATATTATAGAATATAAATATTACGAAACTTGTAATTTTACGTATTGCCTTGAATCGCATCGCAGCACAAGTATGCCCATCACTTTTCATTAAAAAATCTTAGAGTTTCAAGAAATTTTCATAAATCTTCACCAGAAATCAATAAAATTGTAGAAAAATGTGTGCTAGTCCATAGAAAAACAACAAACATTTATATAAATCAATAGAATTTGCTACATATCACTTAGGGACATATCATATTTGGGATTTAAGGAGTACAAGGCGACTTAAATTTGTATTTAAGTGAAATTCTATATAAATCGTAAATTGTCAACTGAAATTCACGAAAATTTCCTCATAAATATGCAGAATTCAATAGGTATTTAAACAATTTAACAGAAATTCGAAATGAATTGTGTGAAATTTGACAAAAATAGATAAAATTCTACATTTGTTTGTCCACCAGCTTGGAAACGCCGACCAACAATGTAAAAATTCTCTACCATTTGTTCTGTCACCTGCAGGTGATAAAACAAATCAGGTTCACATGGAAGGCTATCAGGTGTCAAACCAATGCATGGCGTTGGTACGCGATGCATGCTTCATACCAACGAAAGACGCACCGGAATTGGGTTACATCAAGGAGTCTACAGACAAACAGTACGTTCCGGATGTTTACTACAAGGTAAGCGCAATTCAATTCATTCAATTCGCCATATTTCCCCCGTTTTTTGATCGCCATGGAAACAACGCACAAAACATTTACACATAACATTACATTGTGAGTGAACTGTTATTGAATGTCTGTTTTTTTTTCTGTGCAAAGCTGAAAATATACACACTTCATGCATGACTAACATTATTACTTTACAAGCTCATATATTTGCAAAGCACGTTTTTGACATGATAATCATTGAATGCTGAAACTCTCAGGGGAATGATATATGTAAGGATTGCAAAAGAGGCGTTGACAATTTCATTTTATTCAATTCGCCACGAACGATCCGACTCTGTTCATCGTCATTATACACACAGACAAAAAATACATTTTCAAGTTCTTCCTAGGCGACTGGCACGCGAGGGCGTTGTTTCTGGTGAGTGCTAGACATTAAAAGATGTCTCCACTTCCGGTCCTTCCGGTTTCTGTGCAGATGGCGTTTGTAGTTTAGAAAAAAATCTAGGTGTGAGCGCGCTGATATGTCTATGATCTCGTTCGCTTCAACAATTTTTCAGGAAAATCGGGGTTGTTACGCGTTTCAGAAATGGAGAACTGAGGTATGACCAGGAAAATTAACAGTTCTTGGCACATCTACTCTTGTTTTTTCCAGGGTGATCTATGACGTGGCACATTTTCCATTTTCGTAAATACAGAACTTTTGAGTGTTTATCTAACAGACAGAAGAATGTCCTAAATCTTTCAGATTATTAACCATAGAAGTTTTTTCTTAAAACAATAGTCAACAAAGAATTAGAAAAAGTTGTTTTACAAGTAATTACAACCTTTGCAGAATTCCAAACAGTTTTTCCTCGTTATTAATCTAAAAATATATAGTTATATATTGCTTTTAAATTTAAAGATGCAAGTGAAAGTATTTCTGACTGCCGTATGTAGCGGGAGCTTTGATGGCAACTTCTACATATATGGTTAGATATTTTTTTACTCACAATGACAAACTAAAGGATATTTTTAAACAATTGTGCATTTGCGCCATCTGTTAACTTTTCTGCGAGGGTGCTGCATAATGTATAATGACAGCTGTCAAAATATATTGACAGATTTCAGTATATTGACGGATGTCAAAATACATTTTACCGAATTCCGTAACAGTTTTTTCATCAATCTAAATGTTATTAATCTAAAAATAGATAGTAATAAATTACTTTAAGTTTAAAGGATCAAATGTAAATATTGCGGACTCCTGCAGCGGAAGTTTCGATGGCCCATTCCATAACTGACGCCATACACATTGCGACAATTGATGGATTTTTTAAATCACAATAACATGAACTAACGGATATTTTCAACAATACTGCATTTGTCCCATCTGTTACCTCGTGTTCGAGCTTACTGCGTGGTGCAGAATAACAGCTGTCACAGTATGTCGATATGTCAAAATATATTGACAGTTGTCAAAATACATTGACAGATCTCAAAATATACTGACAGCTGTCAACATATTGTAGCAATTTTCAAAATACAAGTAGCCACGTATGCGCAAAACCAATTCATAAATTGCCAGACAATCAAGCATCAGGTTGCGATTTGGTAACATTTGAGCAAATGGCAACCTTACAAAGGTGAATTATGAGGATTTACATTGTTTAGAAACAATACTGTTTGTAGTTTTGAACTTTTGTCGTTATAATGCCAAATAAAATTCGATTAAATTCTAAATTCTTCACAAAACGAGCGTATACGAGCATAAATATAACTATATTTTTTTATAGATTTTTCACATTTAAGAGAATAATCACATTACCTTCTTGTACTTTCTTTGATATTCATCTTTGTACGGTGAAATTACTTTTGAGCCTTTCTCTTCCCAGAAAAGGTTTGCCGACTATTGTTCTAAGTCTACAAAGGTTTCTTTTTCGCTAAACTATGTCTAGGGTAATCTTGTATAAGCTCTGAATGCGCTAAATTCGGGTGGCGCAAATGCAACCACATAAATCCAAGTTGAACGTCGTTGAAATACAAAAATGTTCGTGCTCGCACGGCATGCGAAAAGTCAGAGGTCGTTTACAGTTACAGTACGCACGACCAAATCGGTCAATTTCCTTTACATATATTTGGTTTTCTTTTTTTTTTGCACAAATTACAATATACATACATACATTTTTTGGTTTGTTTTTCATCGTAATATTAACATCGATACATTTATATAGTTTATAGAAACAGGTACGTTTTGTTTTCCATTGTGGGGGTCCGCTCAAATACAGTACAGTTTTGGTATTTTGTCGAGTAAAATGCCCGAAGGACAAGGAGCTTTGTGGTTTCTTTTTTTATTTTATTTTTAGTTTTAGTCACGAAAGCTATTCGTTAAAGAGGTAAAAAAGGGATGAATATCTCGCGCGAGACTTGTGATTTTGCGAAGTGTCTTGACGGGAGAGGCTTGCGTGGTGCGCGTTTGGTTTTTATTGTTCTATCCGCATGTCGCCGAGGTAGCGAAATAATCAACAAAAAAATGCCGAGGGCCGCGCGCTTCGCCGATTAGCGATTCGAAAGCAGCGCACGCGGTTTTGACTCGCATTTCCCCTTTGATAATGGAATTATTTTTCGGTTATTATTGGCGTTTAAGTGGCAAGAGGAAACTCATTAACAGTTAGGCGGCGATGTGCCTGTAGCGCGCGTGTTTGATCGATTTATTTCAAGAAACGAAAACGCCGTGACACTTGCGTTCGATTTCGATTCGTTGAACCGGCCAACAATCAAGTACGAAGAATGTTTCACGCATAAGGCACAAATAAGGGATGTTTGACTTCGCGAAGTTACGGAGTTGTGTTGTTGTGTTCGTTTGTAAAAAGCGTTTCCTGCAAAAGCTATAGGGAAATACTGCGAAATTTGCTGTGGTTTCAACAACTTTTTGAATTTGGAATTACGTGGTATTTTTCTGTCGATAATACTAGTTTTAATTTGTATTTTTTTTGGCAATAAGCCGTGCGCGGAGCTGGTATCCGAAAGGAATGTAGAATCAAGAAAATCGATTAATTTGTCGATGCAAGAGTATCGAAGGGACTACATATCGACTGAATTATTCCTTGAATCGAGAAAGTATTTCTTCGACTACACAAAGTGCCGACTTTCAAATAAATCTGTAACTGCATAAATTTTTAGTTAGTTTTGGTAGTTTAGTTGTATCCTAGAACGATTGTTACGAGAATTTGTAGTTTTTCTAAAAAAAAAATTTAAATTAAAAATTAATCTGGTCAGTTTGATAACATATGTTGACTTATATCGTTGCATCGATGTTTTGTCGACTTTCTCGATTTCAACATTCGGACCTAGGACCCGGAATAGCTAATTGTAAGCCTCGGTGTCTTCGTTGTCTTCGTATCTTTGCTATCAGCCGCTGATTGTCACCGAATTCATCGTTGAAACGCGTTAATATGCGCGCGCTATCACCAACGATTTCGACTTTCGATTTTGTACAATAAAAGCGCCACTTCGAAAAAGAAAAACACGCGTTGCACATCGGTGTGCACGATTCTATAAAATATGATACTCTACAAAATGGGAGGCGGACAAAACAGGGCAAGTTGTATCGTTAAATTAAAGCTAGGGTGTCAAAGTCGTGCGTAACTACCACAAAACGCACGCGTTATTCTTTGTTTTAGTTTTCTCTGTTCTTTTTGTTGCAATACTGGTTTTAGTATTTCGTATTTTTCATTTTGTTAATATTAGAACCTTTGAAATGCAAGGTGTCACGTGAAAATGCGCAATTACAAAGCACCGACGAAATCAAAGAACTGGTATCCGAAAGGTATGTAAAAAAATCGACTAATTTGTTGATGCAAAAATATCGAAGGGACTATATGTCGACTGAATACTTCCTTGAATTCAGAAAGCATTTCTTCGACTATACAAAGTGTTGATTTTCAAATAAATCTGAAACTGTATACATTTTTAGGTAATTTTGCTAGTTGTATCTTCCTAGAATAATGTTAAGAGAATTTGTAGGTTTTCTGAAATTTTTTAAAGAAATTATCATCAATTTCTCATAAAATCTAATAAATAGATTTATAAATAAAAGATTTCAGAAAACATCAAAATGTCTGCAATCAATAATCGAAAACAACCAACAAAATTTTATAAAAATTGATTCGGTAATTATGGATGTATTTGAAAGTCGACATTTTGCCAGCTCAACGAAAATTCTCAGTCGACATTTGTGCCCTCAAATACTCATTGTCTCGATATTCTGTCGAGAGACCGGTCTGTTCTTGATTTCAACATTCGAGCCTAGACCAGGAACAGCTAATTGTAAGCTTCGGTGTTTTCGTTGTGCTGCGTTGTAACTTTTTGCCTCCGCAGCGCCGCGATGATAAAATATTTGTTATCAACCGCTGATTGTCACCGAATCCATCGCTGAAACGCATCAATACGCGCGCGCTATCGCCACCGATTTCGACTTTCGATTTCGTACAATAAAAACGCCACTTCGAAAAAGAAAAACACGCGTTGCATATCGTCGTGCACGGTCCTATAAAATATGATACTCTGCAAAATTGGAGGCGGGCAATATAGGGCAAATTGTATGGTCAAATTAAAGCTAGGGTGCCAAAGTCGTGCGTAACTACAACAAAACGCACGCGTTATTCTTTGTTTTGGTTTTCTCTGTTCTTTTTGTTGCAATACTGGTTTAGGTATTTTGTATTTTTTCGTTTTGTTTCGATTCCTTTTTTGATTACAATCTTAAACGTAAATCTGTTTTAGAGTTGGTTAATAGTAAAACCTTTGAAATGCAAGGTGTTACGTGAATTCGGTGATATTACACCTGCATTGAAAATCCACGTCGAAAATGCGCAATTACAAAG
>WSZQ02091674.1:0-13400 GCA_019419845.2 Weissflogia rhopalogaster | reverse complement strand
ATTCATCTTGAAAATTGGTATCTTGTTTTCAACGTGGAAGTTTGTAACACTTCGGAAAGTAAAAATTCATAAAATTATTTCCAAGTCCTTAATCGACTCCACCAAGAAACGAAATTATATATATTGTAAACAAAAACAAAAACAAATAACAAAAAATAAATAGAACATATCAAGAACATATCAAAGTCGGAAAGACCCACAGAGGTCGATAAATGTAAAAATATGTGATATTATTATTATTATTAGTTTATAGAATCAAGGGCTTTCTCCTTCATTAAATTTAAATTTTGTGCTAGCTTCTGCTACTCCTCTAGTTTTTAAATCGCTCTTTGAATTTTCAAATAAATCATCTAAAATTTAATGTCATGTTATTATTTGAATGTTCACTCTTACTTTTGCCGTTCTACTGTCAGTAATGTTATCGGTTTAAGTTGAAACATACTCTGCTTCTTCAATGTGGAGTTAATTCTGGTTCAGAGGGCCTTGTTGGCAAGAGCCATAAATCAGCTAGAAAAAGAAGAAGAAATGTCTACTGTAGACTCATGTGTTTCGAATCAGACTGACAACTAATACTGTCTTCTATGAGCCCTTTTCTGAGACTCTTATAATACTGATAACTGAACTTAAAAACAACTAAACTCAGTAACTCAAAAACGTATTTTTAGGTGATGTTTTTACGCGAATTACCTGCGCAAACAAATCATTTAAAACGATGACGATAGGTCTTAAATTTTAGTGTTACATACATTTCGGCATATAACTCGAAATCCATATATTATTTGCTATTATAAGATCGATGCATCACTACTATCGATTCCGTTACTATCAATATGAAAGCTTGATGCCTCGTACGCATGGTAGCATTCATTATATGTCTTAATCATAGAATTTATTACCCAATAATTTAATCATAATTCAATTCATATTTATTTATTAACTTCGCCAGAGTATCGAACAGAGGCGATGTGTATAACTATAAAGTGTGGCCACACACAGAGATCTCTTCTCGAGCGTTACAAAAGGCCAAATTTTCCAAGAGCGTCATTTTTTCTATCGCCTCAACGGCAACGTCTCAGCCAGCATCCAACAACGAACCAAGCAAATGATGCTCGTGTTCAATCCGTTTACACGATTAGCTCGGTAAATATCTTGTAATTTCATTGCTTTGTACTCGCCAGCCATCTATCACACTCAGTCGAATATATCATTCTCCGACACGAACCCACACAAATCATCTAGAGACCATCCATAACCTAAAATGAAAACTTTAACATTAAAATCCTAACCTAACAGTTCAACTTAATTGTTGTCATTAAACATTCGTTTCTTAAATCTTCATTTTTTCTTAAATTTAATATGAATCTTTTGTTTTAAATTTGTGACGGTTTTAAAAAGTCAGGAATTGAGAAAACAACGAAAATAAAGCATGGAAATACTTGCGTAAACAAACAGTATATAAATTAGTGTGTCAGTCAGTCATGCAAGCATGACTATGAGCAAACTATGAGCACATGATGGAATCTTCTTCGGCAGGAGATGCTGCAAGATGGTGGACAATTTGTTCGACACATTTGACGGATCGATGAGCTCTTCAAACGTTTGCACACGCCGTGCGCATAAATTACGGAAACATTCTTCGGTGGATGCTGCTCAGTTGATACTCAGTTGATTCTTTTCTGCACCAACTCTTTCGCATTGAGTGAGATGAGACTAGAGAGTGAGACGCCTTCTAGTCTCACTTACAAGATCTCACTAGCTGTTTTGTTGGGTTTGTGGGATGGTTAACATCGGTGCTTTCCTGTCACGGGGCGACACTAATCGAGGCCTGGCCTGGCACTGCAAAAGAGACGTTTGATGAGTAAAGTTCGAGCGTTGGGGTTAAGTCACAATGGCGTCTCGCCTCTCTCTCTCTCTCTATTGATGCCAGTCATCAAACATCGGCGCAGGGTCATGATCTCCATGCTGTCAAACATTAGGACAGAAATTAACAATGCATCGACTATTAACCATTAAGCACACATAGCACGCACTCTAATGCTGTACACACGGCGGGGGTATTATTATAACTGTTTGTTTGTATTGACTTTTGGACAAGTAAATCGTTTTCTCGCATAAAGACTAGATTTGTTTGAAGGTGTGGGATTATAGATTTTTTTTTATAGTTTGTTACTGTTTGTGATTTTTTTTTATACTGTTTAGTATTTTAATAGGTCATTTTGAGGACCCAAGACCGACGCAACTATACCACGTATCGGTCCACTAAATTAGAGGAGTTAGATTGTGAAATTCAGAATCCAAACAGAAAAGAGTATACAGCAAAAAAGTTAGAGCAGGGCATATACTAATATGTCTATCTCATAATTCATATCATTTCCCATTTTTACAATGCCTTTTTTCAACCTTATGAGATATTAGAAAAAAAGGGGGATGTAGATTCTCCCTTTTTTCTAATATCTCATTGTTTTCTACGAGGCCATTCAGTAGATGGCGCTATCAAAAGATAAGTAAAACATGTAATTTGTGCTTCTCAAACGAGAATTTACGAAAATATTTCCACATTAACTTTGAAGAACCATTTGACATTATCATTTAACTCAAATGTAATTATTGTACTTAAGTATGTAGTCTACTTACTCACCCACTTAGCTATTTATCTCAAACTGTAAATTCACAGCACATTAAAAATGTCGAATTTAATTATGAAAATGCGCTGTTTAAGAAGCAAGACATTAAAAGCAGCAGCAGGCAATAAAAGTCGAATGTACTCAACTAGATCCAGAGTTGGAAGTACGTAGCAAAAAATCTAAGCGAGGAATATTTAATAAGTATGGAACATGGTACATTATCATTAATATTATTTACGTACAGCGACCAATTATAATTACGCGTTTCCCATACGCGTGTACACTTAACAGCTTCTTGCTCTCATTCTCACTTCCACTGTCCCTCTTTCTCTCTCTCTCTCTCTCTCTCTTTCCATTTCTGGCAGATATGTGCAAGGTATACAATTATTGTTTGGTTTGTAATAACGCTTTGTTGCTAATCAACGCCATGAATAAATATACATATTATTAAAGTCGTTGGAGATTGAAATTTTATCAAATTGAAATAATTAAATGCATGATAGATTGGTTTTCCTTTTATACATGAAAATGTTGCTATGATAAGTAGAAAGTTCAATAGCGTCTCAATTTTATCAAATAACCTGTAAAAAATGCTGTTTGAAAAAAATTACTTGTCGTTTCAAATATTTCGGAATGTTTATTTTTTGGTATCACCCAGTATATTATCTAAATATATGAGATTTGAAATGCTACAAAATATTAACACTTTACAATTTTTATATTTTAAAGAATGTCATTCTATATAAATGAGTCTCCACTGATTTGATTTATTATTGATAAACAGAATGATAGATGGCGTTATAATTATGACGACTGCCATCTATCGGTTGGCACTCTGTAACTAATCGCTACCGAGTTTATGTCAGGCCATATATATCTTATTAAATTCGTTGGAGATTGAAATTTTATCAAATTCAAATAATTTAATGCATGATTAGTCTTCCTTTTATACATGAAAATGTTGCTATCATAAATAAAAAAGTCAGGGGCGTCACATTTTTATCAAATGAACTCAAAAAAATTCTGGTTGAAACAAAAATAGTTGGCGTTTCAGGATTTTTCGAGTTGTTAATTTTTTGTCATCACCTAGTATATTTTGTAAATGTATTAGATTAGAAATACTAAAAATATATTAATTGTAAGACTTCATAATTTTTATAATTTAAAGAATTACACTCTAGAGAAATGTAACCACTGATATGATTTATTATTGAGTGACAGAATGATAGCTGGCGTTATAATTATGACGACTGCCATCTAGCGGTTTACACTGGGTAACTAGTAGCTACCAAGCATATAATTAAAATTGCGGTAGGTGGTATAGAACAGGCCGGTAATGTTTTGAATATTAATTGCGTCTTTTCAATTAGCATAGTAGATATATGCGATTTGCATGCAAGTGTAATTGTCTGACGCGAGAAGGAAACTGCGTGTTCGGGCACATTCTAATTACCGATTTGTCACGAATTCTGCTACAAAGCGGCAGTCAATCAAACGTACCAACCGGCCGGCGCCGGCTATGCGCGGCGGTTTTATTGAAAATGTCATTGGATTATAAACGTCAAAGAATTTTTAATTTTCTCGTCCTTACTAACCTTATTTTGCTGTACTAGATGGAGACTCTTCGCTTCTCTAACTTTTTTCATTTTCTTCTTAGATATATGATACTTTAATAATTTCAACAATATACACTAGATGGCGACACTAGTATCGGTGGACTTAAACATTATGATCATTACTACACATTATAAGCATTATGAGATCTTCCTGTTTAGCTATCGACCAATAGTTTCATTTCGTTCCATTTTCTCTTTAATAGACTTGATTTCTCAAAAAATAAGTTTTAATCGTTTTAATGACTACATAAAGTAAACAAATGTCCACTTAAGGTAAGTATAAAATAATTGGCTTATTATAAGAGTCTCAGATGTTATTTTTAGCATCAAACATCATCGCATCACATCCGCAAATTCATGATTTTATTGCACGCGTTTTACGAACGCATCGAGAGAGAGAGAGAGACTCGCCAATTATGATCGCGTTTATTCTTCATTTTAAGCACGCTTACGAGTAAATGCGTCTAAAGTCCCCACAGCGCCGCTAGCTGGGGGCACACGTTGAGTGGCTTATCGGTTCAAAAGAAATTGCTTTACGATCAACAATGCTAAATGTCAGCTATAAAAAAATAATTAAACATAAAATATTGAAGAATAAAATCAACGATCAAGTAAAGATTTTATATCGTTGTCTTATATTATTGTGGTGAATATAATATGTAGGTTAGTCACTAGATGTCGCTACGTTTATTACAATTTCCAACAAAGAAGAAGAAGACGAGGAATTTTTGGAACTGGAGGGGCGGGGGGAGATTTAGGATATACATATGTTAATAGATTAGTTAATAGATAATTTAAGGTTTGCGCCAGTTGTTGTGTGCCTGTTTGTTTTTTTTTGATATTTTGTTGGTTTTAAACGTATAATATTGGGACTTGTGCGAATGTTATCTCTTTGTGTGCTTCAAATTAGGGTTTTTAAACATTGCAAGGTTTTTTATGGCTCTCGACCTTGCAGAAATTCAGACAATTGCTAGTTTTCGAAAATATGCTTGTACTGCAATTAGTTATCTCTTGCATCCCACCTTTGAATATCTAAGGTACTTTTTACTACAACGCGAGAATGCCACCCGCACACAAAATTTAGGTAGGTTCGTATATCTGGTATTTTCATCCCCATGCTAGTATTGTAAAGAGAAGGGATATTTAAGTTTCTTTTTGGAGTTTTTAGTTTAATAAAATCAATCTTGTTCTAAACTTGATAGACACTGTTTGGGCAGAGTTGGTGCGTTTGTTTCTACAAATATTTTTGGGGTTTTGTTATTTATAAAACGAAATTCATTATTAGTATAATATCTAGATATATGTAGGAGTATGATATATAATTGCAATTGTACTAAGTGTGTATATGTCCATGAATATCTTTAAGATTGACATTCACACCGAGCAATGACATGCGAATAATCGCACGATCTCGATCGACCATTCATTAACACGACGATAGTCGATCGAAATTGTATTTGCTTCTTTTATTGATTCCTATAGTGAGTGAATTACGCCCATAAATTCTACACGTAGTTTATTCTGGGTTGGTTGGCCACATTGAATCGTTTTTATTTCAACTAGTATTGGTATGCAAATTACTTAGAACAATGAATGTGTAGCGTAATAAATACGTATAAATGGCGTGAGAAAATTTAAAGCTTTATGGAAGCGCCATATGGGGGATATATATAATAATATTCCAACTAGTAAACAGTTGCAGAAAATAGCTATTATACAAAACGCCATCTATCGGAGAAAATAGAAAACGGTGACAAAATGTAGAAAATATACATAATGGATTCGGTAAACTTAAGAGGACGGGGTCCGACCGGTACCACGTAGCGGCAAAATGCGGAACTAGAACGTAAAATTCAAACTTTGTTCTAAAATATTTCCTTTTCTGCATGTTACAGAATGCCCATCCTTGTACGGTTCGATTCGTCATTAAATATAGTTTGTTTTAATATTCACATTTCCGCCTAAATTTTGGCGAATTATTGAGATATTTATCGTGTAGTAGAAGTATGACCTTTATTGGCATTCATCCTTTACACCATTTTACATTTTGCTGCCAATATACTTCATAAAATAAATAAAACAAAAATATAATCCATAACAAAAAGACAAAATAAAGTAAATTAAGCACATGTGCAACTATCATGCTTTTTGAAAAAACTCAGTTTTTCGGAACCTCAACATATGCTTCGCCACCGTGGTCTTTCCTCCCACTTTCCTTCTTGGTCACATCCTTTTCCTCTGTTTCGATTTCTCTTTCACAATTTGTCTCAGTATTGTGACACTCTCCCCTCCCTCTCCCAACCATTCCCTTACGTTCCCCTTTTTACTTATTGTCGTGTAACTTATTTATCGTGTAAAAAAGGTATTTTCCGAGAAATGTAGAGTTTTAGGTTTTTCATGTTCTTTTTTTCATATTTCCCTATTGCAAAAATTACAAATCATGCACCAATCGATTCAGCGTGAAAATATCTCCAAACTCCTAGGACGGTTTTTTATTTGATTACTTAGAATCGATATCATAACTCATGAAAGTTGTTAGTGAAACCATCGAAGATATTAGACTCATAGCAAGAAGAAGAATAACTATAATTTTCATATTTTATAGTTCATACAATCACCCAGAAAAAAAAGTTTGCAATAAATAATTTGTCCTCACCAATTATCAGAGATTAAAAACAAATTTGTAAAACTCCAACATTATACAAAGTTATACAAAGCCAGAGCAGAGACTCATAGAAAAAGAAGTGCACAACAATTCGCATCAATTAGCATTAACAATCTAAATCAATAACATGCATGCCCAAATCGCGGTCGGTATGCCCCATTATCATATTATCGATTAATAATATCTTGCTGGGATATACTCGCACACTGGCTACGTGTGCGCGAAATGATTAATTACACTTGGAGCTTGACAACGGGCAACGTTTGTATTCGATCTCAGCCTTGCCTCCATTGCCTTCGACCTATGTATATGAATATATCTGTGAATGTGTGTTGTAAATATAAATAAGAATATTAATACGAAAGCATACGAACGATGAAAGCAAGCGAACGAATGGATCATTATGCCTGACTGGGGCTTTGAGATAAACGCGAGAGGGAATAACGGCAGAAAGTTTTCGGTGGTTCGCTACCGAAGAGTATCCAGCGAACACATTAACTGTGAAACGTGTGCCTGTGTGAGTCCATGCATTTATGTATGTATGTGTTTTAGCATGGGTGAGTTGGTGCAAAAGCATGCGAAAGACGAAGGCAAGTGCCAAGTGCAAATAATGGCTACCGTGCGGTTGATCCACTTCTTTCGGACGCCGATTGTTTGTGCTACTGTGAATACGTGTGCATACAAGCACACGTGTCGTTCTGTATTCTGCGTCTTTTTTCCATTCTCGTTAATTTAAGACATCAATCATAATTCTGCGTGTTTAATTAATATGTTAGTGACTGATCTTTTATATTATGCTTTAATTATATCGAAGGTTTTTTTTCCGACTCGAAGCTAAATGAAACTGTCAGTTATTGGTGAGTGACAGTTATTGGAAGTTTTAGAATGAAGGTTATTAAAATTGGTTTTATATTGATTTTATAGATGGCGCCATTATGAAGTCTTTACAAATGTATGTGCAAGGAATAAGGAATGAAGATTTCATTTTACATTTTCGATTATTATTTTCATTAATTTTGAAACCCGAACGAGAGAGAGAGAGAGAGAGTATGCAGTTGTTGTTAGCGAGGGTAGAAAGATACTTGGATAAGATGGGGTTACTGGTGAATGTAAATAAGACCAAATGGATGTTATTTAGAATTGTGGGTGGGAGAAAATCAGCGGAGGTCATCCAGTGGAAAAATAAGTCGATAGAGAGATGGGGGCGAATGTGGGGAGTAATTGGGGAGTGGCGATGAGTTTGTGGGATGCGTATGTGAGACCAGTGCTACTGTATGGTGTGGAAGCATGGGGTCTGAGTGAATGGGAGGTTGTGGAGAATGAACAGGCGTGGTTCTTGAAGGACCTATTTGGACTGGAGCGACCTACGCCGTTTTATATAGTACTGCAGGAAGCAGGAAGGTTGAGCCTGAGATGGGAAACAGTGAGTTTGATGGCAAGGTATGAGGAAACCTTGAATCGGATCGAAGATGGGCGTAAAGTGAAGTATGTATGGCAATGGTGTGTGAGAAAGGGGGGAAGTGCATGGAAGGAGAAAAGGAAGTTGGCTTACTGGGGAGTTGGGCTATCTGAAATAGTAGTGGGACAGCTAATGGTAGAAGGAGCCTTGGAAGAGCATGTAAGGAGAAGGGGTGAAGAAGTTGAATACCAGAGAGTGCATACAACCCGCAGTACCATCGTATTCAAGCTCTGGAAAGTAGGCCTGACTATGTGGGTAGTAAAAGGTTGAGCGCAGAAGAGAAAAGGTTGATGGCAAGGGCGAGGTGTGGAACGGAGGAACGTGGGCGAAAGGTATGGATAGGTGTAGAGTAGATGAAATGTATGGTGTGTGAGAATGGCGTTGATACATGGGAGCACATGACGAGTGAATGTATGGGAATGAGGGAAGAAGGGGCCCAAGGTATTGATTGTGAGGGTGCAAGGAGTATGAAAAGGTGGCTGAGTGTGGGAGGGGAGAGGGTGGCTATGGTGAGGAGAATAGTATAAGAGAAAAACCAAAGAAAAAGGCGAAGAGATGGGATGCAGGAGTTGGTAATGTAGTAACTAAACTTAGTCGTCGAGGTGTGTTTTTTTGTTATTTATTATCTACCTTTTTTTAAGTTTTTAAAATCTATCTATCTATCTATCTATCTCTTACTAATATGTAGTTAAAAAATTGATTCCAAAACATACTAAAAACTGGGATGCACTTACCCCACTCCACCTAATAATTAAATAACTAACTAACTAAACTAACTTATAGATCCCTGAAAAATGAAAGTATATACAAATCAGGTAAATATATTAAATATTTAAAACGCATATTCAAGGAATTCCTTTATTAACTTTTAACTGTTTATATAAGAACATAATTTGCTGTAGAAAATAAATTAATAAAGCTACAGAATAACATATAAGTATGTATGAATAAATTATGCAAATCGAAAATATGGAATCGAAAGAGAAATATCCATAAATATATCTCAATAAAATCTCGATAAATTAAATTAAATTAAGACTAATTGCAAGAAAACTACGCAAAATAAAATTAATGCGCCGTGCACAAGTTCACACAAGATATAGTTTAAATAATTTGAATAATATGCAATAATCGACGGATGGCTGCGTCTAATCTGAGCGTGTATCTACGATGAATTTGTTATCGCGCGTGCAATTAAGTCGATTCTCTTTGTTTCGCGCGCGCGCATTAAACAACGTTTTCGAAACAATACAACAATAATTCCAACAAATGCGGGCGTCATATTAGCATTCATTCGCTGGGTGGTTGCGTGCAAGTGAAGCAAAAACTGCTGCCGCATGGTCGCACGATTTATCCATCTGCGTTTCGCGTTTGGCATTTCGCGAGATTCTAGTGTAGGTTAGAGTGTTTGAGTATATAAGTACGCCGAGTACAATTGCAATTGCGGAACACGCCCGATACACTTACTTACTTATTCCACACTTTGCTATGATTTATTGACAACCTTGGACAAGGTCGTCGAGCGTATATTTCACCGCAATTTATTACATTTGAATTTTTATAGTTCTTTTCGTTAATGGGTTGTGTAGAATTGAATTGAGTAAATGACTTTAATACAGGGGCGACTCATTTGCTGTTAATTTTATGATGAGATTTTAAGATTATGTGTACTGTAAACCCTTGATTAGCCCCATGGGGTTTTTACCCACGCATCTGTGTTGTACTTTTTTTTGTTAAACTGTGCAAAATCTCTTAGCCGTCTCAAAGTGTTTTCTTCCAGTTGACTCTACCCCGAAACCCCGAAACCTTTATTGCCACTCTTGACTTTTCAAGTACGGTTGACCGCACCTTCATTGTTAAGTTAATCGTTTACAACACTGTCCAATGCCAGCTGGTTGTGAAAGTGAGAGCGACGGACAGTCTCTCTCTCATTTAAAACGGCGGTCAGTTCCTGGAAACATTCAGTCCCCTTTATTGCACATTTCAAACTCCGAAATGTTTGTTTACGACGTGTGATTATGGGATTTATGACTGTGATTATGGGACTTATGAAGTTACTTCGGGGATATTACCTGCTCCCCTTCCAGTTTGGTAAATTCTTCTAGGCTTTCCTATTGCTAAGCTATTTTACTTTTATTGCTTTATTGTGCTTCTACTTTTCATTTCCAGAGTTGCTCCTCCCATCACGGTCCCAGCTAACGCTTTAAACCCTCGGGCAGTCACGTCTGTTTTATAGTACCGCGGTACCCTTCGTCGTTCGATTGCACTTCTCCGAACGGAAGCCCTTCCGTACCGCATATGCGTCTCCACGGTCTCTTATCCGTCGCTGGCAGGACCTCTCTCGCTCGGCTTGATGCCTCCCTCAATCCTACTTAAATCCTAACTCACCAATCTCCACGCACCGCGATCATCACCGCTAACAATCTCCAAAGTTTAACCCCCTCAAGAGCAGCTCTGAACTTCTCACAAACACTTCATCTTCTCTTTCTTCTACGTCTTCTACGTCTGCTCAGTAGTGTTCGGCACATACACTTGTTACTATGTTATAAACACCGATAAGAAGTTAACAGCGAGCCTTCCAGCAGCGAGATCAAATTGCCCCATTTAAATAACACGTAAAATAAAATTTTGCCATTTGCACTGGAGCTTCTAATATATTATAGAATGTATTATTGCTATCAGATCCATAGTCTTCGTTTTGTAATATCGGATACTGAACGTATGTAATGATCAATTCAATTGGATATCTCTTATGGAAATTAACACGCAGAACTATAAAAATCCTCACACCTTTTGATCTATCAACCGTATCGAAAAATTATTTAACCAAACAAAAATCACAAAAAATTCAACAAACACGCCGATGTAAATATCATTCAGATTGATCGTGCTGGACGCAAGTTATTGGCAATTTACAACCAAAGGGTTTAAAAACGATGTGAAACGATGCGGTTGTAATTTTTATTAACGAGACGCCACTGGAATATTTATTTTACTGTGAAACGCGAAAAAGACGTAATGTCGCGGCTTGTTAACTCCACGTGATATGAAAACATGCATGATGATGATTAAATTATGCATTAAGAATGCGGGTAATTAGCAGCATAATTAACGGAACGCGACCGAAGATGTATATTCGGTAGTGTAATTAATACACTATCGATTGCAAAGCTCTGTAAAAATTATGGCT
The DNA here is from genome assembly GCA_019419845.2 of Weissflogia rhopalogaster. Lineage (NCBI taxonomy): Eukaryota > Metazoa > Arthropoda > Insecta > Coleoptera > Staphylinidae > Weissflogia > Weissflogia rhopalogaster. The sequence goes on along the minus strand of WSZQ02091674.1, from coordinate 1,846 downwards.
TCTGCCCCAATTTGACTGAATTACAATTAATATAGATCGGTTAAGTAAATGGTGTCGATTTTGGTCTGGTCTGTTGGCGTAATTATGAGACGTTTTAGCGGCTGCTTGTCGTGTCTATTGTCACGCACAGTTTGTTGTTTTTAATTAATTTCAGGTTGTTTATTTGAATAATGATTTTTATTACACTTAGAAATGCATAAGTAAATCATTTTTGTTAATTATTTCTCCATTGTTATGACTATGTATTTGCCAACTTTATTATGTTGGTGTCTCTACAATTGGTTTGTATCATTTTTTTGGCATTGTCGGCGCGCAAAACTGAAAGAAAAAAAACAGAAATAATGACGTTACCTGGAACATACCAGAAAACCATCGAAAAAAACGCCCTTCCACCAATCAAATCATAAGCAAGGCGAATATCATGATAAACGTCGGCGGCTATTAGGTAAGACACTGCAAAACGTAGATATATATAGCATATTTGTTCTTTTGTATTCATTAAAAAATTGAACAATAATCAAATTGAACATAACGTTATTATTCAATAAAAGTAAAGAATTTATTTGACTACCATGAAGTCATATCACATGATCCTCATAACGTGACATATGTTTTGGCGCAGATAAAAAAAAGCACGTTTACGCCAAAATGTAACTCTCAGAAAATAAAACCGAAAAAAATCAATCCGAAATAATGACGTTAACTGTATTATACCACAAAATCATCGTAAAAATGCCCTTACGCCATTCAAATCATACGCAAGTTAGGCGAATATCATGCTAAACGTCGGCGGCTATTAGGTAAGACACTGCAAAACATAGGCATATATTATATTTATTCTATTGTATTTATACCTTTGAAGATTCATTAAAGGAATGGAATAATAATCAAATTGAAAATAACGCTATCCTTCAATAAAAGTAAAGAATTTATTTGACTACCATGAAGTCATTACACATGATCCTCATAACGTGACATATGTTTTGGCGCAGATATTTAAAAAAGCACGTTTATGCCAAAATGTTTCATAAAATAAAACCGATAAAAATCAATCCGAAATAATGACGTTAAGTGTAATAAACCACAAAATCATCGTAAAAATGCCCTTACGCCAATCAAATCATAAGCAAGTTAGGCGAATATCATGCTAAACGTCGGTGGTTATTAGGTAAAACACTGCAAAACATAGGCATATAGTATATTTATTTTATTGTATTTATATCTTTGTTGATCCATTAAAAAAATTGAACAATAATCAAATTGAAGTTAATAATAAAAGTCACGATAAATTAAGTGGATAATACTAATATACAAAGTTTAAATCTTGTTTTTACCAAAACACTCGTCGTTTTTCTATTTGAAAGATTATTGAACAAAGTCTCTTATTATCAATGTAGATTAGTATCTCACAATCAGTACATCTACAACTTAAATTCGCCAAATTGTCACTTAAGCCATAAATCCCAAAGTGGCTTACACTACTTAGCCTCAACTACGTTTAACATAACCAACATGCACGCACCCATATGGCGTAGCGGCGGACGCGCATGCGCCATCGACTTTTCTACGCTTCCACCTTTACAAGCCCGGATAATATTACACATATTCCGAAGATAATTTTATTACATTATTTATCGCCTACATTTGAGCATCGTCGACGTTGTACTCGTATTCGTAGTCGTATCCACTCGAATAGACGGATTTACAATTTGAGAATCGTCCTAAATCACTCTAGCCTTAACCTAAGTTGACTTAACTGAAGTTAAAGTCGTAAGTTGCAAATTTCTACGAAAACAAGATGCGTACAACTTTGACAAATGACTTATTCCACGAAAGTAATTCGGTT
>WSZQ02091629.1:44825-55957 GCA_019419845.2 Weissflogia rhopalogaster | reverse complement strand
AGTCCTGAAAACTGGAAAACTATTACAGGATGAAATTAATAGATTTTATGAAATGTACAATCCTGACAAGCGTTTCAAGCCATCGACGAACTATCGAAATTGTTTGAATCATGGTGATCTCTGGCCTGCAAATATCTTAATAAAATATGATAAGTCTGGGAAACCAGTACAGGCAAAACTCGTTGATTTTCAAATTGAAAGATATGTGCTTCCAGCATTTGATGTTCTGAACTACATTTACCTAAATACGACCAGAGAGTATAGGATGAAGAACCTTTTGAAGATGAAACAGGCTTACTTCTGCTACTTTTCTGAGTATTTGGAAGAGTATGGTGTTAATCCCTTGAAGATTTATACTTTCCAAGATTTTTTACTTAGTTTTAAAGAGATTGAAATGTATGCTGTTTTCATGGCAATTCACACAATCCCAGTGGTTTATAATTCTGAGTATACTGTGCATGATATTACAAAATCTGGAAAGTTTGATTCTATTATTATGGGAGATAGAAGTACCCTGTTTAGGGATTTTACACATAATACATATTTTAAGTCACGAGTTAGAGATTGTTTGTTGGACATGGTTGAATATTTAGAAAATAATTGATTTAATTGATACTACCATAGTCTCTAAGATCGGCTTATATTTTAGACAAAATCAATTCAATTTTTGAATGTTATCTAGTGATATCTAGTGAAGAATTGAATAGAGCTAATGACCATATCAGTCGATGCTTGGTAAATCAAATAAAAAAAAATTAATTAATTCACACATGTGGGAGCCCATGTCGGGGACTCGAACCCGTCCGAACCTGTGCTGCCCAGGTGGGCGCCATTAGCAATTGTTCAGATTATGTAATAATTATTATTATTATTCAACAACCGTTTTCTACCACATATTGGTGTAAGGGAATAGTAACTTTCACCCGGCCCAATCCGGTCTCACTACTGATGGTACTTGCTCTGAACTTTTTGTGCATATGGATTTTTTCCGGGGACCGTTGCAAGTGAATCGCCCAACCATCATTCGCGTTTTTACCGCGAAATCAGGAGTTCGCGGACGGCGCCACAGCCACTTGTTGAGTGGGGAGACCAAGTGGTCACCCACCCAACGCCTAGCTACGTCCGACGTTGCATAATTGCAGTGATCTCCACGAGCACCAAGCTCCACAACGCGACAAGCCGCCGCTAGATTATGTAATAATTGAACATCTAATTTGAATGTAATAAAATATATAATCGCGTAAACCAGTCAATTCTTATCTTATCTTATTGTGTTTAATTAATTTATTACAATTTTGCATATATCTTTTTAAAATATTCTCCTCAGACTCGACTTACTTTATTTATTCCAAGTCATTTGAAGTGAAAGTGATTTAAAAATGTCGCTGGATCAAGCTACTGTGAGAGAAGTCATTACAAACAAATTACAACATAATAATTTCGATATAAAATGCTATACCTATAAACCCATCAAAACTGACGGAATAATGGGCGAGTATTACACCCTTACCTGTAGCATTAATGAACAAGATAATCCCACATCCAAAGAGCACAATTTCTTCGTGAAGAAACAGCCACCTCACATCGACGAGGAAACGAAAGTGATATACAACAAGGTTTTCATCAAGGAAGTCGACACTTTTCGCATGTTTGAGACCATAAATCATCCGACTCTCAACGCTTCGGTACCAAAGTGTTATTACTCTGATTATGAAAGTCTCATCCTGGAAGACCTCAGACTTGAAGGTTATGAATGTATGACGTCTCAGCGTGTTGCAACTGAAGATGAAATATACTTGATCTTGAAGACCCTAGCAGGTATACATGCTGCTGGTATTGCTTATGAAGAACAAGAATCTGCTAAAAACCCACATCTTGAACCAGTTCGCCTGAATACTAAGTTTCCAAAGGCATTAATTGAAATATACTTAAATCCAGAAAATAATAACACTAGACAGTATTATAGTTCATCGATAAGAGGTCTCTTAACAGGAATTAAAGTATTGGGTTTACCTGAAGTTCTTAAAAATGGAAAGTTTATCAAAGATGAAATTTATCGGTTCCTTTCACTTTTGTCACCTGAAAATGCTGTTAAACCATCGAAAAAGTATAGAAATGTAATGTGCCATTGTGATCTTTGGCCTGCGAATATTTTTATTCGCTATGACATAAATGGAAAGGCACAAGATGCAAAAATAATAGACTATCAGATGGAGAGATATATGCCTCCTGCTCTTGATGTCATGTACTGTATTTATATGCATACGACGAGAGAATACAGAAAGGAACATCTTTCGAAGTTGAAGAAACTTTATTATGATTTGTTTTGTCAAGTTTTGGCAGAATATGGGGTTAATCCTTTAAAGATTTACACATTTGAGGAGTTTCTTGATAGTTTTAAGGAGATTGAAATGTTTGCAATCCTTTTAGAAACAAACACAATTCCGACTGTTTTCAATCACAACTTTTCATTAAATGATGTTACGGATCCCGAAGAGCGTAAATCATTAATAATTGTGGATCGAAGTCCATTATATAATAATATTAAGAGCAACAAATATTTTATGGAAAGAGTTAGAGATTGTTTGTTGGATATGATCGAATATTTTGGAAATAATTAAAAATTTAGTACATTTAAGTAACAAATATATGTGAAATATTTCATCTTTATTTGTTTTTATTATCAATTCTTGCCTCGCTTATGAAAGGTGCCAACCGGGAACACCACGCCTGCAGTACGCATTACCTAACTGGTTTTCCTAGCACTACGTATCTACAAGTACGATTATCAACTACCATAGGTTGTGTATAGCATAATGAAAATCGAGACTGATAAGTGCATATTATCAACAGAAGTAGAAAGAAGTTCAAACTAAACTAACACAAGTTGGGTGTGATGTTCTATGATGATTCCACTATGTTCTCTATCAAAATATACAATTTCACCAGTTGCATGGGTGGACAGACAACATAGAAATTGCAACCCCTCCTTCACACAGTTACTGACAGGGCATGAGCAATTTGAAGCCTACCTTAATCGCATTGCAAAACGCCCAAACGATGCATGCCGATATTGTACGATGGGAGCCGCTGAAAATGCCGATCATACTCTGTCGACTTGTCCTGCCTGGAGCATGGAACGCTTGGCTATGTTAGCAATAGCACACTATGAAAACTCAACCCCGGAACAGTTAAGCAGACGAATGTCAACAAGCATGGAAAGCTGTTGCGAGCTTTGCCGAAAAAGTTTTGCAGCGGAAAGCCAAAGAGTTAAATTAGACTAACTTAGTGTGCGCATATCTCCATCAGCGCGACCCGAGGTACGACATCTTGAAGCAAAGCTTCGGTGGTTCCGGGGTGTCCCAAACCTTAATAATATATATTTATATTCACGGGTTGAGCACGCTGACTCTACCACCACATAGCAGCTCCGCTTTCAGGAGGCCACTTGCTCCGGTTAGAGGTACGCCGGCCACGCCTAAAAACAGTTGAAAACCAACAGTGTATGTAAATTTTGTAAACAATCACGCATATAGAAATAATAAGATAGTACCCTGTATAGAATAATCGCGGGCCTAATGCCGAAAGGTGGGAAGGCGGTGCTCTCGGGCACAAACATATCAGATGTATAGAATATATTTTATGCTAAAAGTATACATATATTTTTAATGTAAAATGATAAATTACGTTAATTATGTAAACAAGAAAATTTTTATCATAAATTTGTAGACAGTCACGATATTTGTATTTACTCATCACATTTATCACACGTTTGCTTATAATTATATTAAAATATTTTTCACAGACTCTTCCTACTTTATTTATTTCAAGTCATTTGAAATGAAAGTCATTTGAAAATGGCCGTGGACCAAGTAATAGTTAGAAAAGTAATTGCAAACAAATTACAACATGATAATTTTGATATAAAATTCTATACCTGTGAACCAATCAAAACGGAAGGTATAATGGGCGAGTTTTACACACTTTCTTGTAGCGTTAATGAACAAGATACTCCCACATCAAAGGAACATAATTTTTTCGTGAAGAAAAAGCCACCTCACATTGACGAGGAAACCAAGGTGATATACAACAATGTTTTTATCAAGGAGGTGGAAAGTTTCCGCATGTTTGAGACGATAAATCATCCGATCCTCAACGTCTCGGTACCAAAGTGTTATTACTCTGATTATGAACGTCTCATCCTCGAGGACCTCAGGGCTGAAGGTTATGAATGTACGACGAATCAACGTGTCGCAACTGAAGATGAAATATACTTGATACTAAAGACTTTAGCTGGTATGCATGCAGCTGGTATTGCTTATGAAGAACATGAAACTACTAAAAACCCACATCTTGAACCAGTTCGCCTGAATACAAAGTTTCCAAATGCTTTGATTGAAATATACGCAAATCCAGAGAATAATAATACTAAACAGTATTATACTTCCTCGATTAAAGGTCTTTTAACAGGGATTAAAGTTCTAGCTTTACCAGATATTCTTGAAAATGGGAAGCTTATCAAGGATGAAATAAATCGGTTCTTTTCACTTTTGTCTCATAAATATGGTGTTAAACCATCGAAAAGGTATAGAAATGTAATGTGTCATTCCGATTTATGGCCTGCTAATATTTTTATTCGGTATGATAAGAATGGAAAGGCACAAGATGCAAAAATTATAGACTATCAGATGGAGAGATATATGCCTCCTGCTCTTGATGTCATGTGTTATATTTATATGCATACGACGAGAGAATACAGAAAGGAACATCTTGCGAAGTTGAAGGAAGTTTATTATGATTTGTTTTGCCAAGTTTTGGCAGAATATGGCATTAATCCTTTGGAGATTTATACGTTTGAAGATTTTCTCAATAGTTTTAAGGAGATTGAATTGTTAGCAATCCTTATGGAAACAATGACAATTCCGCTTGTTTACAATAGTAACTTTTCTTTAAATGATATTACAGATCCTGAAGTGTATAAGTCATTAATGATTGTGGATCGAAGTCCTTTGTATAAAAATATTAAGAGTAACAAATATTTTGTGGAAAGAGTTACAGATTGTTTGCTGGATATGATCGAATATTTTGGAAATAATTAAAGATAATGTAGCAGATAGTAATTATAATCATGTGAATAAATATTTAATCTTGTCTAATTAGAGATAATTTACCCTTTATTTGTTTTTATATTATCTTGATAATGATAATATATTTAAAATCACCTGGTAACCTTGTGTCTGGAGCCGGATTAGTCATGTCGTGATAACATTTGCTTTTTTGTGAAAGATTAGTAAAGATTGACGCCTGTACTTTTGAAGATATAAATATCCAGGAAATTGGTCAACAACCATCTTCACGTCATTTTCGGAAAACGAGTCTCAACCGTTAGACACAAATATGTCTCGTACGAGAGGCTAATAAATTTTGGGTGTGATTGCGATGCTTGAGCAACTTTTTGGGTCAGGATGTGGATCTCGCACCTTTTTTAAAGGTGCCTTGCACTCAAGTTATTTACACATCATGACATTAGACCCTGCAATTGTTACACAAATCCTCCACACCAAATTAAGCAAGGCCATTATCAAATTGAAAGCTAATCTCTAAGATCCCTGCAAGTTAACGGAATGATAGGTGTATAGCACGAGTTTGGAATATCAAAGAAGCCACGCAAGCATCCAAGGAACATGTATTCTTAGTGAAAAAGAAATCCCCGAGGATGAGGGCATGAGTGCGGTAGTATTTGACAAAGTTTACCAAAAAGGAGCTTGCCACACTTCGCATGTTCTTCCAACGTTAAAAACAGCACACGCGAGATGTTTTTACCCCGACGAACTGCATCTTGTTTTTGACGAACTCCATGCTAACGGATATGAAAGTTTAATAGCACAACGTCTAGAAAAACGTCGAAGAAGAAATACTTTTCGTTTTGAAAGCCATGGGCTGCTATGCTCGTTGCAGCAATTACGTAAAATATATGCGTCTAATATTTAAAATGAGAATATTAAAACACATTCCATTGAATACGGATTAAATTTCCCTTTCGAATGATATAAAATGTAATATTAAAAATTGATGTATTATGTGTAATCGCAACAATTTATTTTTCACCGACTATAATTTAAATGTTAAAATTAATTGTCTTTATGTCAACTATATTAGGTAATTTTAAAATTGAAGTACCTAAGTTCGTTGTTGCTTATTTTCGAAACTATATATTTGCAAATTTTGCAAACAAGAGGGTCGATGATCTGACGACTCGATGAACTGCGATGATCTGCGCTTGCCACATTTAGCAAAAAATCTTATCAAAATCTGATATGCCCGGTATGATATCCCCTGAAATACCTCCTGATAGGATGACATTATGGTCAATCAATCCAAACTTTGCTTCCAAAAGCTCATTTACTCGAGTTAAAACGCGCTCAAAAACATTGCCCTCAACAGAAATGTATCCCATTTGCCTACGCATAAGACAATTATTTTGACAACAATAACTGGTGTTACTAACTCCTCTGGTCTTTATAAACTTATATGACTGATATATGACTGAGCATTAACCCTGATTTCTATAATTATCCATACATTTTATCATGTTGATAACAAGAACATAATTAATCATAAATATATTCTATTATGCAGTCTAGAATTTACGAAAATGACTGTTACACACATTGTTCGTGATTCAAAACACGTAATCACTTTAATCAAATACTTCCAATACATTTAAATTGTCATTACCAAGGTCAACCACCCAGCTCAATTGAAATCGCGCCTTCCGCTATCATGTAACTCGGTCTCATTATGTCAATTTTACTAGCTTGCTGATATATGATTATCTTACCATAACGATCATCCTTTTACACTAACATGACTTTGCTTTATTAACAACAATCTAGCAAATTGCCAACAATAGCTAGTGTTCAATTTTATTCGTCGTGTACACTTCGCAGTGAACACTTGAAACAAATAAAGTGAGAAACCTGAAAAAAGAAAATGTCTCTAGACGAAATAGCAGTGTTGAAAATATTAACCAACAAACTGAACCATGAAAACTTCACGCTCGAAAACTACATCCTAAAACCTCTACAAGTTAACGGGATGATGGGGGAACATCTTGAGCTCACTTGCAACGTTCTGGAAGAACCCACTTCAATGACACAAGAACATAAATTCTTCGTAAAAAAGAAACCCCCACAAGAGGAGGAAATCAGCAAAGAATTATGCGACAAAGTCTTTGGGAAGGAACAGGCTACGTTCGACATGTTTAAGGCCATTAATCTTCCAACGCTCAACACGTCATTCCCGACCTGTTTTTACTGCGACAATCACCACCTCGTCCTCGCGAACCTCCACATCGAGGGATACAACGACCTTACAATTTCGCGTGTCGCTACCGAGGATGAACTACTCATGGTCCTGAAAACTTTGGCGGGTATGCATGCTGCGGGCATCGCATATGAAGAGTTTGAAACTAGCAATCATCCTCATCGAAAACCTGTTCGACTTAATAATGTTTTTCCGGAAGCTTTTGTTGAATTATACTTGGTGCGAGAATCTGCAACGATGGATGGTTTTCATGGAGCATTAATGAAGGGCCTAAAAACAGCGATTGATGTCTTCAACCTACCAAAAGTTCTTAAAACAGGTAAATTACTAAAAGAAGAGATTAATCGTTTTTGGGAATTCTTTGATCCTGAAATCGGTGTGCAATCTTCAAAAAAATATAGAAATGTAATGTGCCATTCTGATCTGTGGCCTGCGAATATTTTCATCAAATATGATGAGTATGGAAAAGCACAACACGCCAAAATTATTGACTTTCAGATTGAGAGGTACTTACCACCAGCCTTCGATGTGTTAGATTATATATTACTTAATACAACCAGGGAATATCGCGTTAAGAATCTTTTATATTTGAAACAGATGTATTATAGTTTCTTTTGTAACTATTTAGAGGAATATGGTATTAATTCATCGGAAATTTATACGTTTATGGAGTTTCTGGATAGTTTTAAGGAGATTGAAATGTTTACTATATACCTGGAACTTCATACGATTCCAATGGTGTATAATTCTAATCACAGTGCATATGATATTACACAATCAGAACAATATAACTCTATTTTATTTGTAGATAGGAGTCCATTCTTTACTGATTTTGCAAACAATGTTTATTATATGGATAGAATAAGAGATTGTATGTTAGATATGGTTGAATATTTTGAAAATAATTAAAGATTTCCTGATATTTCTGACTATTTCGACTTAACAAACACAATTGTTCTATATCTCTAATAACTATTTATAATTATGAATAAAACTACATAATAAATAATTTAATATTTGGTTTTGATCTTTTTTAACGCGTATGAAAAGGGTGATTATTTCGAATTGATATTGTTAATGGAATATGCTAGATTAAAAAGAATAAAAATAGTTTTCCATAAATCTATTTCGTTTCTCATCTTTCTTACCCTAAAAATAGTATCTCAAAATAACTAAATCTTACTCTGTCAGAGAAGATATTCCTACCTCTTCTGCCTTCATTAAAGCAATTCTTCCCCATGTCTTCTTTCGAGGGCCTTTAATTGCTCATCGGGCAATGTTGTTGGGTACCCTTCAGTGCGAGTGCCGTATTCACCTCCATTTAAGCTTCTTTACTTGGTTACTTGGTCTTCTTTTGCTAATTGTGTGTAATGCAAGAAATAGGGAGAATGTTTGTTAAATGGGAGTCGGTTAGCAGGGTTGTAAGGTTTGAAGGAAAACAGTCTTTTTATTATAAACTTCTTTTTCTGCGTGCGAAATTAATTTACTCACAACACAACAAACACGAGTAAATTCACCTTGTCTTACAATTAATTAAAACATTTTTCTACTACACCAGTAAATATTTATATTTATCCTCTTTTATAATTGTAATTAAATATGCAAAATGAATCTTGTTAGGCCATATTTAGACATTCCCTTTTTCAGGTTCTTTTTTTCCTGTATTCCTCTTTCCGGTTAAAGAAAATAATGAACCGAGGTTTGCATCTGAATGTCAGCATCTCCTCTTTTCATTTGCGATTTAATGGCGTCGACCGTGGCGTCGGTGTCGACGCGTTGCGGTAACGAGTTGCTGCAATTATGAAAATCAATAAAAGAAAATTGGCGGGACGATGAGTGCGGAAAAACCGGTTCGGTCGGTTTAATCACTGATCTGCGACCAACGTTCGCGAACTCTACGCGTGTCGATATTTATTATTCCGCAAATTGTGCGGCTCCTTTTGGCGCTCGGCTTGACGCAATCATTTCCTCCAATTAGGCAAATCTTGCCAAATCGCTGACTTAATTTCTGAACGGCCGAACGACTTTTCCGCTCGGATTTTCCATTTCAATGTTTCAATTTCGTTGTTTTACTCCTTTGCGCCGATAATAAAGCAATGATTTCAATTTTTGATTGGTTCGTGAAATTTATAAAAGATTTATAAAATGTAAATCTTTTATAATTTATTTAATTTTTTATATATAAATAACAGCGAAAACCGAATTTAGAAACACCGTTTTGGGAAAGTTGCGAAATTTCTACAAATTGTTATAATTTTCGAAAGTTTCGCCGATTTATTTATTAAATATTTTAAAAATTACCTAATATCCAATGTTCAATTATATCATGATCCTCTTTAATTGTTCGCAAGTAACGAATAATTTTTTAATTAAAAGTGCGTTTGTAATTAGTCAGACAGAATACAACATATTTTTCATATAGACTCCACCCAGTCTGAGAATGCGAACGTTTGAATATGTTTTATGATTGTAATCAGAGAGAACACGACTAGCTTTAAGTTTAATTAATGCCAGACGGCGTAATAACAACAAAAACCCTAAGCTCCTGAGAGCTAATTGTAAGTACAACGAGTGTCTGAGGCTCACAATCGCAGAGGAATGTGTTAAACTTTCAGTTAATAAAACTTGTAGCTATTAAATTATGTTCTACTGAACAATTTTGTGTTATTCTACTAAATCAGTACGAGTAAGTTTAAATTCATTTCGATCGTCAAATTAAGAGCCGACGATAATGCTACCAAATTGACATCATCCGCCAAATGTCGTAAAATAACAGCAACACGAAGGAATTCGGACGTAAACCTTCAGGAGCTTTGCTTCAAATAAATCCTAGAGATTTATCTCTGACACGTGTAAAGTGTCACCAATTTAATTCCTTGGGGGAACTATATTGGGGTGTGTTTTATATATTGCAAGAGTTCATTCTCTGGAAGGAGAACAATGTAACTGAGGTTTATGTTGGTGGTTTCATTGTTTGTTCATTTCTGGGCCAGTCTCTGAAAGATGATATATACGAACAATCGCGTTAAGCTCATACTGGATGCGATTATTATAAGGATACATAACGGTTTTATTACGCTATTTTATTGCTCACTTTGATTCGAGATTTGTAAACAAATGACCGTGATAAAATGCAATCTATGTTGACATTTCGAGTAGATGCCTTTATAGTGGGATTGATGTTGATTATGGGTTGGTGCAGAGTAAAAACACAGATATATACGCAATGGAAAAATCGTTTATTAACTTGCTTAGCTAACACGTGTATTGAGTCGCTTGCGCTGCTCGTGAGTTAATCTTCGACTGTCGCCAAACCCAAGCGAGCTGACCCAAGTCAACTGAGAGTCCCAACAATAACTCCAACAGGGATCAGTGCAGAATTTTTTATAATTTTAACAATTGCATTTCGTTGTCGAATTTTATATTATTAGAATTTAAATTAGATAATTTAATTTATAACGAAAAAAATGCAATGTAAATTCATTTAGAAAAACTTCCAACGCGTTTCAATTTTTGTTCAGTAAATTTATTTTAATAATTTAACAAAGAAGGCAGTGTCCAGACTGTCCCCAACTCCGATTTGACTGAAATTTGCTGAATATATAGTATATATTATTTGGAAATAGTTTCGGTTCATCGGATTTTCCCTGCTTTGTGCCATTTTGGATAGAAAAACATCCAAACCTCATTGAAAGAAATTATTTCAACATATACACTGCAGGTATAAATAATCAAAAATCAGCGACGGACATGCCGGGAACGCCCCCCGCAAGCAAAGCAATTTTTATGAACATGTATTCAATGTG
>WSZQ02091629.1:22633-33604 GCA_019419845.2 Weissflogia rhopalogaster | reverse complement strand
TTACAGATTAGGTTTTGTAAACATGTTTTAATTTATTGCAATATTTATCTTCGACTCCTACCAAAATCAAACAATAAGGCATCAAGAAAGAGTTTCTTTACTCGCTTTTTTGTTTCAACTTAAGAAATAGACTAAATTTGTTTTTTGTTCCTTTTAATTTGACCCTTACAGGATTTTTGACATTTCAAATTTGTCTTACCACGCTCATTTGTAATAGTCGCGCATACGTTGTTTATGAAATGGAAGTTGAAGAAAATCCAACGCAAATAAACAACAAAGAAATAATATTATTCATAGTTTACTTCGGTTGTGTGGTCAAAAGCACACATCTTTTTGTAAACCGAAATACATGACTTTTGATACGAGTATAAAAAGTTATTACCTTTATTTCTGGAAACATATTTTAGGCATGTCATGTCACCCGTGAAATTTCCAACACCATCCACCAGTTCTATGCCGTTAAATGACGTTATTTGACGCGTAAAATGCCTCATAAAACCAGGCCCAATTTTATCTGTCGCAATGACAAAGGTACAGGTATCACCTACAAATTGATATATTTTTTATTGCTCCTTCATAAAAATATAATGCTCATAATTTGGACATAACATTCCACACCGCTGAACATAAATAATAAAACTATACTCGTAACCTAGGGTTAATTTTATCAAAATACAAATATTTTAATATTTCTATAAGTATCTTCAAAATAAAATCCTGGCATGTTATTTTTAGTAACATCATAGTGTAAAATTGTCCTGGAATAGGCAATTGAGAATTTAAATCGAACCGTATGTTCTGCTGTCTGCATGCATCTCTAGATAGATCTGGATTCTTTACATAAAGTCAGCAAACTCAATTTTAGTTTCTCGGCTTAGCAGTCGTCGAGCTGACCCAGAAAGTGAGTCTTTTAGTATAACAAAACGTCTGGAAGCAATAAAAAGAATGGCAGAAACGAGCCAAGAACCGAATATAATCGAATGGTAACCATAAAGCGTGAAAAAAGTTTGCGTTACTTTCTTTTACAAGCGAGAAAGTTTCGGCATCGCAAAATTATGGAAAGAATCGAGTTTCTTTTTTACTAAAAACGCGGAATATTGAAGGAAATATTAAACAGTGTTGATACAATTGAGGTTTCAGAGGAAGTTTTATTCTACTACAAGAGAAGTAAAAAAATCTTTAGTTTCTTCTGTGAATGCCGGATTCATATTTAAAAATAGAATGAGGGAAGTTAGTTAAATTCTTAAGTTTCTTATGAATAATAAATTGGTAGGCAATTAAAGATATTAATGAAGAATTTTCCTAAAATGAGAGGAAAAATGATAGTGCCTCTTCAAACTTTAGTAAACCAGAATAATCCGGTGTCGACGTCAAGCCAATCTTGCTCTTTTTTCTGGCAGTCCCATTCATATACATCTCATACTTCTATTTCATTTATTAAAATTGGCTTCACACATCCATCCCACTTTCGTATAACAACGTCCGGCGTGTACTTCATCATCATTTTGGAAATAAAGTATAGCAACTTATATTGAAAAATTTCCCTCAGTAATTTAGTAATACCTAAAACCAAACAATAAACCAATTTTGGCTTGTCAAATCATCTATCAAACACTTCAAAAAAGTCCAATAAATCAACCATCAACTCTCACCACCTACATTCAAATCGTGGCTAATGATGATCAATTAGTCAGTGTCAATGCACGATCTTTGTTTACTTAACTGTCGCCAACCATTGCCATCAGAACAATAATGATTTCGCGCAATCAAATCGATCCCCTCACGCGCCATGGTCGTACCAAAGCAACGATCGTTTCATGAATCATTTATTACGTCAACTAGTATCGAAAACATTCGACCCCATCAAGAGTATCAGGCACAAAGGACATCAGACATTCAGCACTCAACGGCATCGAATTTCAATCGTCGTTTGGCAAGGGCAAGGTATCGGCAACGGCAAAACGTGGAGTCTCCACAATTCGACGAGATTTCTAGTAGACGGAATATCTATGAGTGTGGCTTAAAGAAAATTGAACAGGCGAAGGTTTCACTCTGCATTTATTTGCATATTGTGTTGTTGCTGCTTGTTTGTTTTTTTTTCTGTAGATAGGAGTTACACAAGCTTGTTTCTTCAAGAGAAGTTCTTATTGAACGGTGAATATCTTTATCTGCATAGAAGTAGTCAGGTTTTACACAGTGAGTTTGTGAGTTGAGAATAAGACTGCTTCTAGTTGCAAGCGGAATACTAAAAAAGGAATAAAAGGTTACCATATGTGTAGAGAGGATAACATTTGAAGAACTTTATAGTCACAACCTTGGTTTTTGATTTTCTTAATATTGCGGAATAAATATTTCATAGGTTGTTTTTGGGTCTGTAGTCTGTAGTTTGTAAAATCTGTTCTATTTGAGTCTTGAGTCTCAAGTTGGTTTCATGGGGCTTCTTACGTTTCGGATTTAGGTCACAAATTTCTCAAGGATGGACCATCGGTCCAAATCTAGAACCAAAAGTTGCTAACAATTAAGTTACATGTGTATTAAATTATGGGCCCCAAACCTGGGCCAAAAACTAGTAGAAGACAAGCTTTATTGGCACATAACTTCCCCCCCCCCCACTTCCATTACATTCATTCATTATAATAAGTAACAAGTAAAACTTAACATACTAAATACTATCAAACAAAAATGGTTAAATAACATACTGGCCAAAAAACACATACTGCTATATTGCAAGACTGACTTGAGCAGTAAACATCCTAGTAAACTTATCAAGTAACCTCCAGAAAAAAGAACATCTTTAATACATTCTTGAAAGTGGAATAGATAAATTTAGAACCTTTTTGTTTTATTTTACACAAAGTTTTATGCTTTCCAATTTGTTTGAAGATTATCTCCTGAATTGGCAACCCTTACTTCTGGCATAGCGACCGAAACAAATCTATCTAGATGCCAGACATCGAGGACGCGTCCCGACGCGACGGTGAAAACGAATTCGTAAATTCATGAAAAATCATTTTTCCTTACGGTCGTATATCGTGAGCTTCACGTTTCAATATGCATTGGAGCAGTCCGATGGCGACTGTCACATAAAATTAATACAGGTCGTGGAGGCGGTCGCATGTGGTTGGGGCGGTTCTGGGTACGTCAGCGTCGGTTCGGAGGTAATGTATGTAGGTGGAGGATTGTAAATGTTACGTGTTGCGGTAAACCCTCGAAATTTTCCAACCAGATGTTTTTTAACATATTACATCGATGTATATAAATTTCTTTATTTTTGAAATGCTGTTTATCATACTTTACAATGTTCTTTATCATTTTTAATTAATAGCAATTGGTTTAACAATTTTTCTCGTCTTATTAAGCGTAAGGGGTCCTTTTGATTGTAGAGAGGTTTTAACTGTCATTTTGTCTGTTGAAAGTATATTAAGAAGCTAATATTGACCATCTGGCTTTAGACACCAGATAACACCCCGCATCTAACTTTTTATGGTCCTTAAAAGCGCATCGTCATAATTAATTTGCGTTGCAACGCAAATTTCTGGATCCGGTTAGAAGGACCATGGAAAAGTGGAAAAGAAACCAAATCTCAAGGACCATAGGTGGTACGATTATCCATGATCCTTCAAACCAGAGCACATATTTTTCAACAATATTAGAGGATTACCTAAGCCTAAATCTAAGCATCCGAATTAAAACATAGTTCCTTAGTCCATGATTGATACCAAGAATACAAGAGCTATGCAAACAATAAATATAGCAATGTATCCAAGTAGACAAACCTTATTTGCTTTGTGATACTAACCAGGAGTGATGTTCGCGCTGTGTCTAGCACAGTCTATTTCAGTAATTACTGATTGTTGCATAGTGAAACTAGTGCAACACGCAAAGCCCAAACAGCACGCAAATATTCTCGCCGAATGCTGTCGTTTCGAAATTTGTATCATCCGCCGAGTATAGCATGCCGCTGTTGACACTTGTCACTATCGGCTCCACAACCTAATATTCCATTCCATGTATGCCATCAGTGGGAGCGGGAGCCTGTACAAGTATAACAAACGTCTCGCTCTCTCGGTGAGGGCAATTTGCGGGCGTATCATATACCAGCACGTTTGGATTTTCCATCGACCCGGCCGCGTCAAATTTTAATTAATTTCACCCGTCTACCCACGCTTCCGACCGCAACCGATTGTTGACAAAACGCTGGCGTGTACACGTGCACGCACGGGTGTGGGTGGAACAATCATACGGCATATCGACAGCGCGCCCGAGTGTTATGCAACACATTCGTGTGGTGGCGCATTATTTGCGATGGACACGCATAACCAATCATCGGCGTCGATGGTGGTGTCGATTGACGATACGCAGTCACCGGAATTGATCCAAGCGAATTCAAATCGACAGAGACTAAGTAGGTTTTGTTTATGTGCGCCTCGGTGTTGGTCCGCATTACTGGGAACAATACAATATAATGAGAGAGAATCGATAATACTTTGTTAAATATTAATTTTTATATTTAGTAATAATAATAATATATTAACTAGACTGTTTAGAATTATATACAATATTGCGTTTATAAATAGATGCACCATATTCAAGGATGTTCAGAACCGCGAAAGTACCAAGGCCACGTTCGACCAAGGTAGAATTAGAACAGAAGATAGGCGGACTCAAAAGACCCCGGTCGGCACCGAGTTCCACGCTGGGAGACTCAGAAAAATTACACAGAAGTATCAAAAACAAACAAATGCAACAAATGCTAAAATAAGCACACCCCCGTCCAATTGGGATGCATCACCGCACGCAATTCTTGGTGGTCCGCCACTTGTCCACGACTGTAGACCACCCGTGAGCGAACTGGTGCATTTAAAATGTCAACCAGCATCGCTTTCATCCCCAAGATTTATTTCTCTCAGTCGGACTCGTCTCGTCCTAGACATATTTATGCATCTAATGGCTGAGCTTTCTAAATCTTTGGCGTCATCCGTTACTAATCTATAGAAGTCAGTAGAACTAGAAATTGTCAGGGTAATATTGGGCATCTGGCTCCAGATACCGGATATCTTTTTCTGTTTGCCCTTTTTATTGCCTATTAGCCTCGCCGTTTTCAAAAACAATCAATATTGGAACACATTCTACATGATGATTCCCAGCATTCAGTTCGAAGGACCATGTAGTATTTGTCATCAAATTTCTATAAAAAAAGAAAGAGAATAAGTCTGTGAAAACGAGTTTATGATACTTTTTATTCGTACGAAACACATTTCTCCGGCTACTATTTCGGCATCATTTTTAAACCTCAAGTCCCATTTTTAAACCCAAAGAAACTCCCTTTTATTTTATATCGGTTTAAACACCTCCTTGGTTACGCGAATCACAGAAACCCAGCCGTGGGTCAAACACCACCGTCATCTTCGTAGACAAAACAAAATGGGGTAATAAAAATTAAATTACAAGTGCCGGCTACCGCAAGCATCATAAATAAAATAAGAAGTGGTTTTGAAAGTGCTCTGTGAGTACAAAAGTGCGCTTTAGGGAGTAATAAACTGCACTCTCTAAAACAGGCCGATTCCCATGACGCGAAATACGTTTTTGTTCCTCTTTTGCCCAGATAGGCACACTCGTAAGCTCTCCTGATTACATTTTGAGGTGCCGTTTTTGCTGGGATTATTCACCAATCAATTTGATTCCAACTCGCAATCTGCACAAAAAACTACTGGGATAAAACCTGGCAAGAAAAAGTTTGCTCTACTTTTAATCCGGATATTATGGGGAAGTTTTTATTTTAACTCGATTGGTGCATTAAATTTTTGATATTTGATATGGATAAAAAATAAGGGAAGGAATCTGTAGTAAGCAAGAAACATTTTTAGATCTGGTGTTTCAAACCAATCTGAACAGGAAAAATGAGGGAATTTCTAAAAGATTTACAATAGAATATAAGTCAGGAATGATTATGAATAATATGATCCTAGTAACTAGTTCGTAGGACCATGTTTCGAATTTCGGAAAGGAAAGAAGGGAACAAACACTTTGAATCTTGGAATCTAATAGATTCATAATGATCACTGGATCCGGTTCGAAGGACCATGCAGAAAATCACATTCAGAAGTAATGCAAGTATCATTTCAAAAACATATGAATAAGGAGGAGCTATTTTCAAATAGATTCATGATGATCACTGCATCCGGTATGAAGGAATTAGGAAATAATACAGATACAAGTAGTAGACATACAAGAAAACGACTGTAACTAGTCTTGTCTCACCGATAGATGTTTCAAAACAGATTAATAGGATTATACCTACAGATAAGTTAATTTGTCGATTTAATAGCAATTAAACTTTCCGGGTGCATGCCAAGCGAACCGCAAATTTGCAGGTCATTCATGAGGGAAACTGATAAAGCGTTTGCGGCATGCTGGACATTGTTGCAGCGCAATTTCGTCGCTCTACCCAACAGCCGGAATACATATCCTCCTATCCTACATAGATGAGGCGGGCACCTCTGGGCATAGCTATCCATTCTGCAAGGAAGCAGCATTCCCGTGTTGATGTCCATTCTGACAGTTTATTGCAGTTTGTCTGACAGTCGGAGGAAAGTGGTGCACAGTCGGGACTTATTTGCGGAAACGGGCCGAAAAGCACACGAATGCGAATACATTTAACCAGGAATGAAAGGAATATGTTAGTATATTCTACATTCTACCAGTGACCAGTCGGTAGTTTGTTGTGTTGCTTTGTATAATACACGTCCAAAAAGGGGGAGATATTGCTGTAGAACAACGGTCTAATCGCAATTTATTATTCTGCTCCTAGAACATGACTATTGCAAGTCTCCTAATCCGTTGTCGTTTTTCTTACTTAGATATTCCTTCGAATTTTCTGGATATCTTACTATTTCAAGGCGCTAATATTAAAATATATTCGTGATACGTCTCTGTTATATCCAGGGAACATCGTTTGTTTACCGAGCATACCTTTCGCGTTTACTCAAGGTGAGGAACATGGAAAAACAGGATTGTTCCAATGGTCCATGCGCAAGAAATGTTGACAGTTACAGTGCTAGTTTAACACCGCCTCTATGTTGATTTTGGACTATTCCTCTTGTTTGCCAACAAACACCACTGCTACTGACAAGACTGTCACCGCGAGCACGGCGATAAATCTTTCATGGGCCCTCTGTTATCCCCCCTTTAACAATAAACAAATAACACATTAAACTAGGGTTTCGAGAGGATAGAAGATTTGCAAAAGAGTAAGGGAAAATGACATAAAAGTGAGAAAAGTGCATTCCATACACTACACTTTTTCTTCCACAATTATGTGTGAAATTACTAATGATTAAATTTAGTTTCTTTGGTAGTCATGTGACATGTTATCAAATCGGAAACGCTCACACCTTGGGGATTCTAAGAACGCTGAAAGTTATCAAAATTTTGTTTAGTCTTATTTTTTCAGGATGTATGTAGAATTATTATTGTGTTTTTCTCTGAGGCAATTTCTGTGCTTTCATAAAGCTGAATAAACAACGGTAAATTGCAATATTTCATCTTATATATCCTTATAAATCAAGAAATATCCAAGAATTTAAAACAAATAAAGAATAAATTGAAAAAAAATGCTCTCCACAAATATCAAATTCCCTTCCTTTCTTCAACTACCTGACATTCCTGTTTTCTGAAACCTAAAATCAACATAGCATGTTGCAAAGCACATTTTATTCGAGACATTTATAGTTTTGATTAGTTTGATTAATTACATCGATGAGTCTTACTTGTTTGACACTTTTCGGATGGTTTACGATTTCCAGGTGTTAGAGGTCGTGCCTTGAACCCTCTCGCCGCTGGCAATGAATAGTGAATGGCCAAAGCCGGGTGGATCATAATAAATGTTGGGAAGTTTTCAACCGCGGCTGCAAATAATTTCCAACTTCCATCGATCCTCGGCCCGTCAGTGCTTTAATGCGGTTTCCACGCGATTACAGACACCGCAGGTCGGGCTAAAACATCGCCAGAGCGCGGAATTGATTCTAGCGTGTCGCTGTGTCGGTCGTAAATTGCCTTTTCGAAACTTTCCACCACGTAGTTGTTCTTTGGCTCGCAATTCTAAACTTACACGTGGCGAGTGGCGAACGAAGGTGGAAGAGTGTGGTAAGCTGTGAAGGGTTGACGGTGGTGGGGACGGGTATTGTAATCGAGTTATTCGGATTTTACACAAGAAACTAATTGTTATTTTGTACTCGAATGGAATTAATTTAGGTTTTATAGTGATGCTTATGATATGGAGTTTTCAGTAAGAGGTTTTTTAATAAAACCATTTTTTGTTCCGGTCAGATTTCCGTATATTACAAGTCAGTATAATGCAGCAATTAAGGAGAAGAAGCAAGAAAATGTATTTGTATTAGTACTTGCTCCGATAAAATTGACAAAAAAAGAAATTTCAAAACTCCATAAAATGGCCAATTTTTCCGTTGTTGCCAGTTTTCGTTTATTATAAATCAATACTACTACTTATTTAAATAAAAACGATAAATCCAAAATCAAAACTAGTAAAACATTAAAAAAAACTTCATGAAATACATCTGAAACGAAAGAAAATAAATAAAAACTTCCATATGATATACAAAACGTTTATTAATTTTTTGCATGTTTGTTTCATGTTTACGTCATTTATTGTGGCTTGAAATATTAAATTTTTAAAATTAAAAAAGTTCTACGGTATCCAGCCAGCTAAGTGAAAAATAATAACGCCAAAAGAACAAGTTAACCAACATACTACCAAACGAAATGAAAAAATTTCAGGAGATAAATTGAAGAATAATGACCATGAGAAATCATATGTCTTTGCGCGAACTGAACGCTGGCCTTCTGTGAAATTAAGTGAAAATGTTTCCGAAGATGAAAAATGGCATTCGTATTCATACTTCTTACCCGCCTCTTAGCACGTCGGCTAAGATTGAACTTATGAGGTTGCGCCATATTGCATTTGTGAAATTGGCTTGAGTTTTTTTAATGTATTCATGGTTTCTTTTTCAGCTTGTTTTCGGATCTTCGAAACCTGGCCGGCACAACTCTGATGAATCTACTCGCTGCCCTCTTCATGACGCAACTACTTTACGTGATTGGCGTTGGCGGCGTACCGGTAAGCTGAACATCGCTCATCTCAAAATTTTTCCTGTTCGGAGTTTTGGTGGAGGCGCCATCGCTGCGCCGAGCCATAATTAATTTTGCTTGTGACCGGCGCCTCCACCAGTGAAAACCACCAGTATATTTTTTTAGTGTATTTTTCTTAGCGTGGAATAAAAACTTGAAAGGTAGAGGAAGCTACAAGTTTCTTCTGTGGGTGCTTAGGAGGCAATGCTACGTTCAAGAAGTTGCCTAGTTTTTCATTTGCTTAATTGGTTTAATAACAGCACGTTGCGCCAATTTCGGGTTTAAACCGCGGCATAAATCTACAATTCGAATTTTAAGAACCCTTTGATAATCGGGCCAATATTACCCAGAATTCAATGTGCTAGAAATTATATCAAATAGCAATAGTTAAAGATGAGCGGAGCCCAACAAACAATCAATAAATGTAATTTGCTCGAATTGAATTGGAGACGAAACGCTCGGCATTTACCGGCCTGAATACAGCAGATGCTTCTCGATCGCCGGCGTCGTTCGGTTATTATAATCCACTTGCCATTAACTGCGTTAAGCGCTCAACCAATCCACAAACGCAGCCGCATGCTACCTTCTATCGGACGTGCGACATAAAATCACGCCATTGATGTTCGCAAATCGGAAGCCCAATTTATCGTCAATTTTCTCTATTGGAAATGCCATTCCCTTTTTTCATCGATAAAAGTGATTTCATCGAGTACTTTACTCTAACAGATTCGCAATCCTTTCAATACGCTTATACTTTACGAATTTACGAATTTAAGCGTTAATCAAAGGCATTCTTGATTAATGACTTTCAGCAGACAACTTGATTACCAATATTTTGGGATTACATATTAGATTCAACATGGCCGAATCCCTCGTAACTTCATTATCAGAAACGGCCAGGACAAGATGGAATGACATTAGCACGGAAGGGTCAAGAGTTAATGGGTCCCATCTTCCATTAATCTATTCTATTAGGTCCTTGTTATGATTTGCAATTATTTCTCGTGCGCTACTACCGTAGCGCCACGGAGCAGAGCGTCGTTGAGTATCAAGTAACCTATAAACAGGCAACGGCTTTATGTAGACTACTTTAACTATGTGCAACCACCGTGAAGTCTAGAGGGCAAACAAACAAGATTGGCTGCTGTAACTATTTACTGATTACCTCAACAAAGAGTTTACTATGCGGTATTGTATATATTAAACTTTGGGTCATTTCAGTTTATTTAAGTTTTATTTAAGTATATCTACCTATTATGGATCTTAGGGATGGTTTTAGAAATTATGGTGAATCAGTTGCTTGATATTTCCGTTAAAAATAGTACAAAACCATACTAGTAATGGTCAAATATATTTTGCCTAAACGGACACGTCCCCTCTAATAAATCTTGGATAAGAATTTGTAAGAATAAGGAAGGAAGTCCTTATTCTGTTGAGGAAATAAAGTCAAGGTGATTTTAAAGTAGGGTTATCCATTTGATCGGTAAATTTGGTTTACTTAAAGGTGGACGAGAGGTACCTAGATGCGAGATGCGATGTGGGTGAAACACAGAGGCACGTGGCTGCTGTACGAGAAAATGTATCAAAGACGTCGAAGTTAATTCACTTTTGAACACGCTTCCGAGTTGGGCGCACTCAGTTTTAGCTTTTAGCCCTTTCTGCTTCCATAGGTTGAGTTATTGTCGAGTTCTGTGTTCGATGATATACGAATATTAATGTAAGATATTAATATATCTTGAATTTAAATACAATTGAATTTAAATAATGTCAAATATGAAGTAGTTTTGCGAATGTGCCAAAGTAAAACGTATTTAATATATAATT
>WSZQ02091629.1:7731-19060 GCA_019419845.2 Weissflogia rhopalogaster | reverse complement strand
TCAAGCTCAATAGTTATCTGCATACGTGAATAATATATAATCCGTTTTATGCAGCACATGTTTCTTGTCCCATAAAGCACGTTTCAAAGCACAGCTGATGTCAGGCTTTCACACAATATGCTCTCGTATATAAATCTTATAAAACCGTATTATGTAAATCAGAAGAGTGGAGGCAGACAGCACACAGATCGGAAAATTAGGATTTAAACATATTTATGTCAAATTTTGGTTGCTCTTTTATGTCGTACTCCAAAGTTTAATCTCTATTCTAAAATTCGCATTTATATTTGTTAAAGTCAGTTCAGTGGGACTGTAGACAACCCAAATATCAACACATACGATGACAGCGGAAGACGTACGACGGCAACTCAACACGAACATCGTTCAGGGTCGCCGATGTTCAAATTCAGACCTCAAGGTCGTTTCGGAGAACTTGTTTGCACTATCAGCGAAAGTAATCGCGAAGTAGGCGTCGCAAGGCGGCGTAGGTCGCTTAGCCACCTTGCGATGCAGTTGATACTGAGTTCGTCAGTGTGGTAATTGTGAGCTCGGGGGTTATTGGTTCGGGCTGGTGGAGCTTTCCACTCGCTGATAGTGCCGCAAATCCCAAGCTATCCTCATCTTTTAACATATTTATAACATTTTATTCTCCAAGAATATGTTTATTATGTTTTGCAATAATGCTAAACAAATATATTAGGCAAACATTCAGGAAGGATCTTGGGATAAAATTTCGAAACAAAGAAAAACGTCAGAATTTGCCTTCATGAATCTTTTCTAACTGTCCAAAGTTGGCAGGCACACCATAATCTCACTATTGAATTAGAATTACTATGGAATTCTTCCATGTTAACTTAAAAGTCCAAACATTCCTACAAAATTATATTTACCAAATCATCTTTACCATTAAACCTGGTGCAATTTTAATAAAACTATTTATATACCTGAAAAAGTCGTCGTAAGCTTGCAGATTACGCCTGAACTTCATTAAAGTGCGCGCGGTTATTGTTTAAGTTTCGCAAATTGCTTCGAAGGTGGGAAGGATTACGAAAATTCATTTATCAGCCGGCTTAATTTGCCGCCCGGTTGCTCCTCGCAATTCACGCCTCTTGCAACATATTTAAGAGCGACAAGCGGCGCGACGCCAAAGTTGAAACTATGTTCAGTTCATGCACAACATCTCCGAGTTCACTAATTCTGCGCCTCGAATAAGTGCCACAGGCTCAGTTTTTATATACTTTCTGTTAAGTTTCGAATATAAACATATTGTTATCAACTTCACTTCACCTTTCGTAATTTATGATCGTAATTCGTTTAAATTACGTTTTAATATATTTTGACGACTACCGGAACGACTGAAAATCCTTATCATATAATCACATTTCAGTCTTAATTTGTAAAGTCGGCGGCAAATTGTACCTCGTTAACCGACAAATGGCTGAAGTGCGAATAAAGTGTAATGTGCGTAATAGGGTTAATGCGCAACAGCACAAGGACTAGGTGGATTTCAGCGATGTCGACGCGTTGCGATAATGTCCCTCGTGGGGTTGGCGGTGTTTTTAATCACCCGTTTTTCTTGCGTTGTTTGCAGGTTTCTGGACAAGAACGGCTTCATCTACGGCCTGCTGGTTCCAGTGGCGCTAATCGTCTTGATAACGCTCTCGTACCTGCTGCGCTCGGCGGTTGTGTCGAGGTATATCATCAGCATGCAGGTGGATAAGCGCGTACGTGACAAGATGCGCAGGAAGCGCACACTTCAGATCGTGCTTTTCACAAAGGTATTTGTCTATTATCTACATTGAATATTGGTCCAAATGCAATTTTAAAGGTTCATGAAGTAATGTCCTCCTTTGTTTAAATTTCAAAATAATTTATTTTAAAATTAAAAAATAAATGAATTGATTAAAACAGAAAATGATAATGACCCTGACCGGATTTGAACTGACTACATCTTTGTTATTAGTAACTTTCATACTTCCCTTCTGTTTTTATGCTTAATCCTACATTGTCTACATTAATTATTATAATCTTATTTGATCAACATTAACTATAATCTGACTTTCCTTGTTTCAAACAGATAACAATCGTATTATCGACGGTAATGCTCCTCGGCGCGCTAACAATGTTCATAAAATCCGAGACACTCTGGATCGCCTACCACGTCGGGCAGGGCCTACAGGGCATCTTCGTTGCGATGCTCGTCACGTGCAACTGCCAGGTGCTGAAGCTCTACACGCGCACGATCAAGACGAAGCGCGGCAAGATGGCGCCCACTTACGGTAATCTCGCCGCCGAGGCGCGCAACATCATTGGCCATCATTCCGGCATTGCGAAATCGACGAGTTTGCAACTTTTAACATGGGAACCGGTTCCCGACTCGGTTTAAGTATCAATCATATCGCATGTGGAGCAGGAATATACAAATCAACGGAATTGGAAGAGACATTTACTGAAAACTGACCGGATTAATCTGAAATAATTTGAAGCATATTTAAAGGAAGCGGGGAGACTGAATGAAGGAGATAGGGGCAGTCAGATTATTCTTTCATTATTTTGCAATATCTCATTTTTGAAATTGATTCTTGGATAAAAGTTTGTAATACTGAATGAAATTGACGTACTAAACATCAATATTCCATTAAAAAAGATGTATGTACCAGACTGCCCCTAATCCTCTTAACAACAAAAGTAAATGTCTATATTTTTGTTTATCACATATCAAAAACCCATATCAATTTACAAAAATGGAAGCAGCTTTTACATTTTAATTAAATTCCCGCGTAAATTCCGCGGAAATTCCTAAGAAGATTAATTTTAATTTGTGATAAACTTTGCCGTAATTACGCCAAACACGTCCATGAATTATTAAATATTTAAATCTGGTTTAAAGTCGGTTAAGTCGGCGCGTCGGAACTTTTGGGAATGTTTTGATGCAGCAAAATGTGCGTGTTTGAAGGTCATTTATTTGACGTAACAATGTGCGACGTTCATGTAGAAAATACGATTTAGTTGAATAAAGAAGAACATGTGTACTTAGTTATGAAATATCTATGCTCATACATTACATGCACGCTGCAAATTTACATATCATTTCCTCAAACGTTTGGCAAACAGAGAACAATATATAAGTACAGCACCTGCCCAATTTCATTCCTGAAACATGATAATGCAATGCACATGTTTGTCTAGCTGTAACTGTATGTGCATAACACTGTAAATATTCATTCGCTGAAAATTACATTGTTGAAATTTCATTTTCATTTTAAAATAGATTTACATATGCATATGTACTTATTAGTTGTATTAATTCTACTCATTTGTAGGCGCTTTAATTTTAACGAATTAGGCGTCGTTCACACCGGCGACTTCGGCTTTAGGCTTCTATGCCTACCCTTGTCTAACGAATGTAGTTAAAAAGAGATAGTTAGTTTTTCTCAAAGCCAGGGTAATTAAACTGGTCGGGCTTCATAAACGATAACGAACCTTCCTAACGAAAAGTAGGAAAGATGAAATGGAGAACAAACGAAAACCGATCTGAACATGTGTAAAAGTCATAAATCCATCAACGGTATAGACGAGGGTGCACCAAAGCCGACGGGTGGATGCCACCGAAATACGAAGCCGAAGCGCGCTCGCTGTGTGAACGCATCGGTCCTCGAAATTCGAAGTTCGACGAAGCGAGGCGAGGCGGCGCCACTGGTGTGACAGTCTCCTTATACGTTTCTCTAACATAGACTATAGTAGATAACATGATGCATATGTTGCTTATGATACATATGCTGAAGTACAATGCATGTAAAAGTTGTAGCGCTGTGAATGTAAATTATATATAAGGAGAATTATGTTTGTAAAATAGCTGTATTTGACTGTACGGACCTGTAAATATCACTGTATATGATTGTAAATCAAATTTAGTTTAAAGTTGAATGAATATAAGAAAATATATTGTATATATGTAGTATTGAATTAAGCAAGACGATTTTCTTATAAAATATATCAGTACATGTTATAAAGTTTTTTTTAATTGTTTCTTTTCTTTTTTAAATAGTGAAAAAATATTAGTCAAATATATATTTAATATATTATACATTATTAAATAAAAGGTAAGTGTATTAAATACTAATACTCTAATCCTCGAATAAACTCCAATTTCCACAGAAATAAACTTAATTAAAGGAGACGTAATCAATTTCAATTAACTTCATTGCCTAGAATTTTATGATAATTTTGGAACCAATAACGTACGCGTAACGATACCCAACATCACTACTCAACACTGTGTCACTTTATGTAACACGACTCACTCTACTAACGCCAGAGGGAACACATTGCCCAAGCTCGTAGCTGGTAGCACGTAATTAATATTTATGAGTGCAATCATAATCAGAGCCTGACAGCTTCGTCGTGTTGCCGGCGAGCGAGCCCACTTTGACGACGAAATGGACGGAATACGACAAAGCAATAGCGGCATTCGCCCAGGCACCAGGCGCCGGCGCTTCTGACAAGCGCTCGGCGATACGCAAATTAACATGTCGGGACAGTGGGACGTGAGACGTTTTGGCACACTGTCGCAATCTAGCGTGGATTCCGTTTGCCAGCGGATATGCGGATGCGGTTGGAAGATGTGTGTGGGATGAAGGATGCGGGGTAGAGATGGGCCGCATGTTGGTAGCCGGCGGCTGGTTTGCTTTCGAGTGGGTTCACAGGACAACCGCAAAACCGCCGCAGTAGGCGAGAGACATTAAATTTGGTCACAGTTTGGCTTTCTTAACATGTGCCAATAATGGAGCAAGCTAGGATGTGACAACATTTATCACCTATATTGCTAGTACTGAGTGGTCCTAATTAGGTTTTAGAGGTATAGCTTGGAAGATAGTAGACATTATAATGGAAGGATACTAGATAAGGGAAGAGCCTCCAAGGGAATAGTTATGTGAATATATCGACCCACCACGATGAATAACTTCGAAGCCGCAAGATGCCAACGCATAGCGTGCGTGAGTCTTACTCAGTAACCTCGTGCCGGGAAAACTCCCGTACACTCCCAAGCTCCAAGGGAAGGACTCGTATATAAGAATCCGCAACAGACGACCAGCCACCGTTCAATAGCAGCAGCCCATCTCCAACAGGCAAACGTCTTCGTACGCGAGCATCATGTCGACCATCGTATGGTAAGTACATTTTCTATTATCTCTTCATTAAAGTAATCCGCAAAACAACGAACCTCGAGCCGTGGCAATACTTTCCTCTTTTTATACCTTCGATACTTTCTATACTTTTAATACCTCGGATACTTTCGATATTTTCTATAGATTCGATACTTTTCGATATGTTTGACTGCTGTTAAAATTAGATAATATAGGCAACTTCATGATCATAACACTCCCTATATATATTGTAAGGAAACTTCGCGTTGTAAAATTATACTTTGATCAATAGTAATAGCAATATTTTCAAATTAACTCACGATCTCGTAACAACTTTTAATAATTAACCAAAGTTGTCACCAAGAATAAATTCCAAGCCGCCAAATTAAGTTACTGCAAAGCGTGAAATACTAGATAGACATGGGCGTAAATTCCCCCTCTAATAACAAATATGACGGAAAACTTTGGTTATACTGGCCCAAGTTTCTGAACTCGAGCCGCACAGAACCTAGCAAGAGTTAAATGAAGTTAATTAAGATAAACCGCAGTTTTTGTCCGGATTATAACGCGCCACACGCGCACCTTCGGAACCCTTTTAATGCAATTGACTTTTTCAGCACCCTCGACTCACCTACAGAGAAAAAAAAACGTACCCCACAGAGGAAAATTACACCCGTCCATAAATTGCTCTCATTTATTTTCTTTATTTCATTCCAGCCAGACTTATTATCCTGCGCGATATTACGCCTATGAAAAATGTGAGGGGACATTATTTTCCATTTCCTTTCAGCGTTTCAGAACTTTCACAGTGGTTCACACTGGCTCATAGTTCTTTTCGTAACTGAATTACGGTAGGTCATGTTGATTAAAATCCCACATAGAAGCGTTAAGAAGTACGCAGAATAATTGCGAAGGAAAACTTTGTTTGTTACACCTGAAGTGATGTTGTGCTATTGTTTCGTTAGTGTCTGGTACATTATTGAGCGTGGAAGTTTCGGATGGTTTCAGTTTTCTCGTGATAAACACGGCTCAAAGGTGCCGTTTGGCGATATGCGTAATAAAGTTTAACTTGGTAATGTGAGCTACTTTGGCGTGTGGCATCGAGTGCATGCACTAAGTTACAAATTTATAGGAAGCCCCGATTACGCTAATGTGCCTAATTAAATTTGTATTACCTGAGTTAGTATGTACTCGCTCACATGTATGCGTTTGTGCACAACAAACTTTAATTACGAACGTAAATAACTTGTAATAAACGCTGAAATGGGGCTTAATTAAACTGTGTGTGCGCAGTGTGTGGTTTTATGCAACTCAAATAATATACTGTGGATATTTTAATGGATTTATGGTTGCATATAATGGTTTTACAGAAAGTTATATATAGTCTATTCAGCATTTATTGAGAGGTGGTTTCAATGCACGCAACTGTTATAGATTTTGTTTTAAATGGAGTGTAGGGAAATTATTTTACTGACAGTTTAAAAATTAGTTTGTTGAAAGCTTCGTAAATGAAAATTACATTACTAAATGAGCATATGATCATTAGATTCTAGTAACAATTTTACATTTAAATGGGAAGCGTTTTAATTTCGTCTATTAACTAGAAAGATTGTTTTTCTTGAAAAATTATTGCAATAAATTGCATAAAGGCATAAAACATGTTATAAAACAAGGTATAATCGAAAGTTACACAAAACCGATTAAAAAAATATTAATACCATGTACATAAAAGTACATAAAAATGGGAACAAATTGATATATATGGAATATTGCCTTTAACGGATAATGGTGAAAAAATTTCCATACTCGTGAGAAATGAAAAGCATTCTGAACTCGTTGTACAATATACTATTATAGCGATACTTTTATGAGGCACCACATTGCTATCTCCTGATTTCGCGTAAAAACGCGAACGAAGATTGGGCGATTCGCATGCAACAGTCCCCGGAAAAACCCATATGCACAATAGTTCATCGTAGTACCATCAGTAGCGAGACCGGATCGGGCCGAGTGAAAGTTACTAATCCCTTGTACCACTATGTGATAGAAAAGGTTGTAGACTAAATAAAAAAAAATTACTTCGTATATCATAGAGCATCATAAATATATTGAATGATCTGCGCCAACAAGAATGCAAATTATGTTTTCCTATAACTATACAAGTAAAGAATTTCAAAATTTCAATTTATCCTGAGAGCAATAACAATACCATTGAATGAAAGCAGTGTGAATAAACACATTTACCGAAGTATGTCATGGTTCGTATAATGCGAAATCGAGAATTTCACATCACTGAATGAATGATTAAACGCCGCCCCCCAAGTCGAACAAATCTGAGAAATTTCAATCTTTGCGACAGCAGCAGCACCACGGGTACCTTGAAGAAAATCTATACATATTCAACGTTCGACGCGTGTCTACTACATAATTTAATCCGTTGTACTTTGTAATTAAGAGCGCAAGCAAAACTTTACGATAACTAGTCCTTATATTACGAACTTCTCCCAACAGAATGATATTGTTTATAATAATCAGAATATTAAAATTTACAAATAAAGAAATTTTACTTTAAAGTTCGTTATAAAATGCGCAAAATGCGTTTCTCTGTGGTTGACTTGCGCCTATCTACTTTTGAAACTTTCCAATTTCAGGGAGTACTGATTTTGAAATGGGACGGTAGGGAAAAGTTTAACGATTTAGTTTAGCACAGTTTATATCTTTTCAAAAACACGCGCAAAGTTTTTGCCACCACAGCTGGGTGTAGTTGATCTTTTTCTTTTCTTTTCTTTTCTTTTCTTTTTTTTCCACGCGTTCGCGGGTTTAGCTTGCTTTCCTGTGAGTGACTTTTCGAAAGTGTAAAAACGTGTTGTTTTTTAAACGGCTATTATTTAAATTTCAAATAAGTGTTTTAACTTCTAACTAAAGTTTAAATAAATATGATTCAGATTACTTTTTAGTCAAGGTGTTGTTTTTTTTACAAATATTTGATCAGTACTATTTACTAATTTTCGGTGATATTGCGCTGATTCTGTTGATAACCATCACAAACGCTTATTTATTTGTGGATTTAAACTGCTTCTAAATTTATTTGTACGTATTAATTTGATAAATTGAAGTTACTGGTAAATTTGTGATAAATTCGTATTTTTAATAATATCATATGTGGCACATTGATTCGATTGATACCACACTATTTTTTCAACATAATAGTAGTTACCAACTTCAGTGCAGCAATAAAGGTCGATGGATCCGACGATAGATCCCGTACGTATAAAAATTGGTAGAACGGAACCACGGTGATTGCGACTTCTGGTTAACCCAAATCCTCATTGGACATGGCGTTTTCCGATCATACTTATTTAAAATCAGGCAAGTTATAAGCGAGACATGCGTCCACTGCAACCATGTTATCCTTGATAGGCCAAAACACTGATGGATGGCTCTGCCTGGAACGAGAGTAGAGAAATCCTGCGGCAAGCTGCCGAATGCAAAATATGTCCTGCTATATCAAATCTTGCTGTATCAACTATATAATAAATTGTCAATTATCAGTCTTCTTAAATAGAAAAATGTTATTCTGAAAATATCAAACGAATCACACAATCCTCAAGGAATCGAGCACAGTCACGACTCGCAGCATCGAAATTCAATTCTAAGCCGCTCCAAGAAGCGCAGCATAGCACAGCGCACAGATTTATTCGCTGATATCACCGGTATTTGTTTACACAAAAGTAGAAAATGACTGCCGACGCGATAACCGGATACGTTGCGATTCACCAGCCCATCGCACCGAACAACTGCCTCAAGTTCATGGAAATTCAAAACATGCTGAAATTTCGAATGGCATTTTAAGCCACGTTTGCCACGCGTAGATCCGCACAAGGATAATTCACGATGAAAAGTCGCTTCCCTATCGCGCTGCTTTCATAATGTCAATCCACAATACACCAAAGCGCTCGTTTCAACTTTTAATGCGTGCGCGAGGCTGGCACGTTCCCGGGGTAGAAATTCATCAATTCATGCCCGTGGGAAGCAGCCACGTAATGCGAGGCGATAGAAAAATAATTGACCCATTTTCGGTCAATATTGGTTTTACCTGTTGGGACAAACAATGTTGCAATTATTCATCCTCTCCAAACGTGGGAATTTCCAGAGTGGAAATATATCAGAATAAACGTAGAATAAATACATGAATATCCCGAAAGCTTTTAAATAATTATGACTGTCAAACTGGTTTTCAATTTCAATTTTAAATGTTTAAATAATAAATTGAAACTAAACTCAAACAATAAGTGGAGAACCATCAAACCATCAATTATACGCTCTAAAAATTTTGGTTGGATAAGAAAAATATTGCCTTATTGAAACTGTTGTAACAGAAAATTGAATATTGGAAGGTTGGAATAACGCTATTAAGAAGTATGAAAGTTTGTACCTGCACGTTATTTGATACTAGAGCATGGGAAACGTTTATTTAAGTTTTAATACATTTTGACAGGATCATATTCGGATGTTAACTTTACAGAAACTCATTTTGAAACTTCATTTTGAGGGAATATAATAGAAACTTGAACTTTTCCTAGCTACAAATGCCTTACCTGCTATTCAATGTATGCAATGCAAACGGTTCGTGCTGCAATTTGTCATACTTGCGAGGGCGAAATTATCCACTCGCGAATGTATCTAAAGATTTCATAGCCACAGACAATTTGAACCGACTTTGAAATTATCGGAAGGCGATAAGGCAAAATATCGACAATCAGATATGTATTCACCGATTGCAATAAAACTTCATACAAAAATATAATCCAGAAAATGATTTTCATTTTCTTTTTAAATTTAGTGAACCAATTTCTATTTTATAATTATATTCACTCCACAATATGAAACTCCAGATCAAGACCAATCCACATGAAATATCCAAATATGAAAATGCTACAAGTGGAAATGTAAACGTGTGAATAAATAAACACCGATCCCATCATTATTCTTGTCACTTTTCTCACGGTTATTTTTCAACTTTGCATTGCAAAAATCTTTCTCGGGTTATTCTCGTACTGCGGGAAAATCAGGCATTATCAGATGTTTTTCATAGCCACATATTTAATGCCTACATAAATTGAGGAGTTCTTGGGTAATACACCGGAAAACTGACAGAAAAACATGAACAGATGAGTGGGAAACATCAAAAAACGACGGTTTACAAAATTTATCTCACGATAAATTTTATATTCCTGCAAATTTGAAATTTTGGACATTAATATTTATAAAAATTTACCGAAATGTACCATTAAAACAAAAATACTGTCTTCTCTATTTACTTGAAGTTTATCCTCCTAAAAGATTTAGAGAAAACAACAAGTGTCGTTTTATTACACTAGTTATTTGCGATGTTGTAATCAAAGTTATCTCAAGTTTGGCTGCACTTTGTGGACTTCTCGCGGTTGGTAGGAATTGATTCAACGTTTTCGCGGCAATTCAGTGAATTACTCGCATCGACAACGAAAGTTTGGACGTTTCCGTAGCGGAACAAACTATTTCTTGTCTCTTCGCAATTTCACAGAGTGTACTTGTCCGGCTTATAAAATAATACAGTCAACTGGAGTGGTTGTGCTGTGCACGAAATTGCAGACTTGATTTGTTGGAACATTTCCGGGGGAAGAAGTTCGGAAGCTTAACGAGTGCACTTGAATGTTCAATATTAGTTCCGGAAGCAGGTCGTTAACCAAGTGGTTTAATAATATATTGCCTAAATTTGTGTAATAATGTAAAGTATAATATCAACTACAAGTTTTATTGACCATATATGGTCATCTATATTTTAATAAAATCATGTTAAATGTTATGTGGCCAATTAAAGAGCTGATTCTATTGATACCGAATTCCATAAATTACTGAGTACGAAATAAACCCAAAACTGAATACTAATTGGGTAGTTGGGTCCATGATATTTTTATGTTAGAAATGCCCTTAAGTCCCGGGATGACGTGAATCAATCTTTCTTGAATAGTCCCCTTTTGAACATCTTGCCTAACAATAAGGTGACAAGACGTCCTATCTGTTAGCAATTTGACATTTCCAATATTTTCCGACCCTCTTGTTAAAATATCTAGACTTTTGTAGAATGTATTGAAAAATAACCATCATTTTTCTATTCTGCCTCCCAACTATAATTGCATTTT